>PVLA01006181.1:0-129417 GCA_004027455.1 Hydrochoerus hydrochaeris | reverse complement strand
CCTCTTAAGACTGCTTTCATTGCATCCCACAGATTATAGTATGTTGTTTCTATATTTTCATTGAATTGTAAGTATTGTTTTATTTCTTCTTTAATTTCATCTGTAGCCCACTGGTTGTTCAAAAGGCTGTTATTTAATTTCCATGTATTTATGCAGGTTTTACAATTTCTTTTTTGCCATTGATTTCCAATTTCAGTGCACTATGGTCAGATATTATGCATGGTATGATTTCAATACTTTTGCATTTACTTAAGAATGTTTTATGGGATAATATATGGTCTATTTTGGAGATTGTCCCATGTGCAGCTGAGAAGAATGTGTATTCTGATGTGGTTGGGTGGAACACTCTGTAAACATCTACTAAGTCTAATTGCTCACAGGTATGATTCAGTTCTGTTATTTTTTTGCTGACTTTTTGTCTAGTTGATCTGTCTCTTTGTGATAATGGGCTGTTAAGATCTCCTGTTATAATTGTGTTCTTGTGTACTTGGTTTCTCATGTCCATTAGTGTCTGTCTTATATAGTTGGGTGCTCCTGTATTTGGTGCATATATATTTATAATTGTTAGTTCTTCCTCTTGAATCTTTCCACTAACAAGTATGTAGTGACCTTCTCTATCTCTTTTAATCATTTTAGGTTTAAAGTTCACATTGTCTGCAAATAGAATAGCTACCCCTGCTTTTTTCTGGGTTCCTGTTTCATGGAATACTGTTTTCCATCCTTTAACTTTTAACCTATGAGTTTCCTTTTGGGTCAGATGTGTTTCTTGTATAGAGCATATTGTGGGGTCCTTTTTCTTGATCCATTCTGTCAATCTATTTCTTTTTATAGGTGAATTGAGGCCATTTATATTTATGGAAATCACTGATATGTACTGTCTTGACTTTGCCATGTTATGTTCCAGTTGTTTCTTTCTGCCTTTCCTCTTATTTAATTGCTTATCCTACCTGGTGGTTTCTTTCTGCTGTTGTTTTGGCTATTGTAGTCATTTTTATCTCTGTCTAGTATGTCTTTCAGTACCCTTTCTAGGGTTGGTTTGGTGGACATGAATTTCTTCAGTTGTTCTTTGTCATGGAAGTATCTTGTTCCCCCATTAAATTTGAATGAAAGTTTTGCTGGGTACATCAGTCTGGGTTGAAGGTTGTTTTCTTTCAGGGCTTGAAACACCTCACTCTAAGCTCTTCTTGACTTGAGGGTTCGTGTTGAAAAATCTGCCATGATTCTAATGGGCTTTCCTTGATAGATGAGTTGTGTCTTTTCTCTGACAGCTTTTAATATTCTGTTTTTATTCATGCATATATCTTAAAACTGATTTAGAAGCATGAAATTAGATATAAGCTAAAGTAAGATTGTTTTCTTGGAAAGTAACTTTGACAAGTAAACTAGTAGAATATGGCAGAAGACCTTTTTTTTTCAAATTTATTGTAGTATATCATTTTCATCCTTATAACGAAGGAGATTTTGACACATGGCACAACTTTTACATCATGCTGAGTAAAATAAGCCAAACACAAGGTAGGTGGAACAGCTTGGGTGCCTAGGTTCAGAGCCATAGGCCCAGAGATTATGCTTCAGGTTTGGGGTGCACCATGTGTCCCATAGCTCCAGGGCTAGTTTTGACTGTGCATTACCATTTCTTCACCTGAGAGCAAACACTACCAAATAGGTTATGTTTTTAAGGTTGTTAACCAGAGGGCTTTACAGGTAATTCTCAGAAGGAAAGACTGGGCAGTAACTATCACATAGAGGAAAGTATCTGACAAATTATTGGATTCCAGCCCAGAGACTCATTCATTCAAAATATCCAAAACCATTGACTATGTGATGACCAGAGTGACAGTGACAGAAGGTCCTAGGTACAGAAGGCACACTATAAGGCAGCTAATTGGTAATACAAGAATGGCTGTTAGATTTCTATGAAAATGATATGTAAAGAATCACTGCTGTTTCTAAAGGCCATACACAGAATTGGTACAGATGGAGAATGAGGTTGTAGTACTCAGGGGTGATTCTGTTGGCTCCTACTGTGGGTTAAAAACCATTGCAGCAGGAGTTAAACTTATCCAACCAGTTTCCTTGAAAAAAATGTGAAGACGAAAATTGAATGAATATTTGAATAGACAATGGAAGCTGCAGTTACATGTCTGCCTACTATTGTATTAACTGATTAAAAACTTTTACAAATATAAATTGGAGTTGAAAATTCAGAATTCTTACAGAAACAGAGATTGATGTTCACCTTCTTGTTTGAATAGAAAAAATCTAAACATTGCCATACTGAATCCATGAAGCCATTTATCTGTTTTTTTGGTAGTAACAAACCAACATTATAGAGGTCCCTGGATTGATAAAGGAATCTCTCCTTCTACCACTGGAGTGGTTAGAACTATGTATAAATAAAAACACACTTCTGGAAGGAAATGCTCAAGTTACTAAACTTTATATTATATATATTTTACCACAATAAAAAGCAACTTGAAAAAATTAGTGCTATTTGATTTTAAATAATTATATATGTTTTTATTTTATTATAATATTAATTTTAGAAGGTTGTGAATGTATGCCAGAAAAACGTACAGGTGTTGTAAATGTCCCTACAGTTTATCACATAACTTGGGCCACACAGTAGTCTCTTTTGCTTATTTTTTTCAGTTCTATTCTGTGCTACCCTTAGATAAAGGTAATTATTTTCAATTAAGGGAAGTATTATTGGAACTAAGTATATAGTGAATACAGTTCAGAAGAGTTTGAGCAAGGTCACTAAATATAGCACATTAACATTGTGAACAGATTCATCCAGTTTGAATAAGCACCTCATTATGCAGGAATTTTTCTTTTATGGCCTCAGCCACTCTCCGTGGCTTTGTTCTAAATGCTTGGCTGTGCAGTCACCCCTGAATGGTTTATAGGAGTTCATCTCTGCTTGTATGTGGGGACTGGTGGAACTGTCAGTGAACTAAAGATATAGTTCACTGTTGTTAACAGCTGTTTTCTGGTTCAATTTATTTTGTAATCACTTTCTTTAACCTGTTCCAAATAGTATTTGTTTCTTTAGAATCATAAGCAAAAAAAGGTCAGTTAATTTGGCAGTAAGAGCTTCAACTAGTAAAGAACAATCCCAATTTAAATAATTGTCTCCTAAGTTTACAATTGAGAGGCAGCTTTCAGAAGAAAATGACAATAGAAAACAACTTTATATATCCATAGAGACTTCTGACTGTTTTCCAGCCTTTAAGTCATGCTGCTTGGTTTTGACAGGTTGCATTTACCTTCAAGGGTTTATTGCTATAAAGGCAGTGTTACATCTTGTTCTTCCATCTAAATTTTCCTCTTTGTTCACAGTACAAGATGAAGACAGAAGCACGACGAAAAAATGTCCTCGTTTTGATTTTGCATTATTTAACTCAAGAAGGGTATGTTAAATGATAAATATTTGCAGTTGTGAGGCTTCTTCTTCTCTGATCTCCATTTTTAAAAAATCCACACACCTTCTAAAACAGTTAATAGGCAGTTTTTTTACAACAGTCTCATATATTTACAGAAGAATTGTGCAAAAAGTACAAGGAGTTTCCTTATACTCTCTATGTTCTCAAATTTCTCCTATAATTATTGTTATTGTTTTTGCAGTGCTGGAGATCAACCCAAGGACTTAATGCATACCAGGCAAGCAGTTTACCACTGAGCAGTCTACCCTCAACGCCTCTCTTATTATTACCGTGTTGCACTGATGTGGTACATGTGTTACACCCAATGAGCCAATAATATGATGTTATTCATTCAAGTCCATAGTTTATATTAGGGTTTACTCTGTGTTCTAAATTCTGAATTTTGGCAAATGTGTAATGGTACATTATAGTATCACGCAGCATTATTTCACTTCCCTAATAGTCCTCTGGACTCCACCCACTCATCCTTCTTCTATTTAACTCACACACATACTGTTAGTCTCCTTTATTTACTTATTTTTTTTAACATGATACACATTTGAAAACTTTATTAACAGATTTACTAAGTATAGAAAATACTTTTTTCCCTTCAGGTATTTTTCTTTCTCATTTTCTCCTCCTCCTACCTCTCCCTCTCCTCTTCCTCTTCTATTTTCTCCCTCTCCTCTTTTCTCATTTTCTTTCTTTTCCATTTTCCCTTTCTTTTTCTGGTACTAGGAATAGAACCCAGGAGCACTCTACAACTGACCTGCATCCTCCCTCCTAGGTAACCAGTTTTAACATTGCATCTTGAAACAAACTTTATTCATTTTTATTCTCTCTCTCTCTCCCTCTCTCTCTCTCTGAATTGACTATGTTGTAACTCTTTAATTTAAAAAATGTGACTTTCCATAACGTTTTACTATCAGAATTTGGGGAATGACTTTTGTTTTGTTTTGTTTTTTGTCATTTTGAGACAGGGTCTTGCTATGCATTTCAGGCTGGCCTTGAGCTCACTTTGTAGCCCAGGCTGGTCTCGAACTCACAGTGATCCTCCTGCCTCAACCTCCCAAGTGCTGGGATTACAGGCATGAGCCATCACGCCTGGCCTTGGGGAATGATTTTTTCCTCTTGGGGAATGATTTTTTCCTCCTGGTAAAGGTGATGAATTTACTGTATTATTACAGTAAAAAACATTCTCCACTCCAGTGACTTTGAAACAGTTTTATAGACACTTCTCTTTATGCTGTTGGGGATTTTAGTTTTATTGAGGAAATGGCTGCTTTTTCCATATCACCTCCAGGTCTAAGACCAAAGCAACAGTGCTGCCCTCACATGTAAGCTGGCAGCTATCACTTGGTGCTCAACTGCTAAGTCTCTCTCTCCATGGGTAGCAGTGGGGTAGCAGTGAGAGCCAAGCAAAGCAGGCCTGACTTGGTCCTCTCTGTGCCTCTGCTTCCCCATCTGTAATGTGAATGTGTTTTGAAGCTGATGAGCCAGGCAGCCTGATGTGGTCTGCTGGTTGCTCTGCAATTCACCACTCACACAAAGGAAGGAAACTTATAAGAAAGTGCAAAGTGTCTTCCCTAAGACAGTGACATGGGTTCTTTGTATTGAGAAGCCTTCCTGACATAAACTTAGGTGCCAGATTGTTTCATTTCAAATACCCACTCTAGTCTGCTAACCTGTGACCTTGGACAAGTTTCCCTGTGTTTTAGTTTGCTTCTGTGTAAAATGGGTAAAGGGTAAGAGTTAAGTATCAGGTACTTACTGTTATGAGGATTCAGTATATGCCAAGCTTAGAATAGGGTCTGACCCAAAGTAAGCTTACACATATGAGCACTTACTAGTTTTGCTGTGGAGGAGATAGGATTTTTGTTTTATGGCACTGACTGCTGAATCCAGGGCCTTCACAGTGAGCTGGTTCCCTACCCCTTTTTCTTGTTGTTGCTAGACAACATCTTGCGAAGTCTCTGTCACCCAGGCTGAGTTCCTTTGCAGTCCCCTACCTCAGCCTCCCTGAGTGCTGGGATTACAGGCATGCACTACCACATCTGCTTTGCATTTTATTAAAGACTAGTTTGCCGTGGAATGCTTTCATAATGCTGCCTTCATAGATTAGTTGAATTATATAAAATTTGGACTCACCATCCTAGGCTCCAGCACTGTAAGCACAATATTGACAGATGCTCAATCAGCTGGAGTGTAGATGGGTAATTAGAAAGCAAGACAAAGCCATTTACACAGACGTTTCTTGGTTTTTATTACAATGTACTTTGTGTTCCAGAAACTCCCTACTGTCCACTATTGCATTAGAAAGAACTCTAACGAACAAAAAGACCAAAGTTGTTAAGAGGACTGGCAGAATTTACTGCGAACCACTAGAGAAGCATGCGTTTCCCCTTTTTGCCATTAGGTGGCCCTTGCATCTCATATCAATGAAAATTCTGCTAGAATAGATCGTTTTCCTGAAACCTGCAGGGAAAGACAATTAGAATGGATTGCCAAAATCAAAAGTGAAGTATAGGTATTCTTAAAGACATGTAGATTTCAAAAAAGAGGCCTATCTCTAACGAACGGTTCCTTGCTAAAAATTCAGCAAAGAGGACAGATTATTGTGGACTGTGATAGCCAATCAGTAAAAGCTTTGTAACAATGATTAAGAGAGCAGGATTTGAAAGATGTGTTGAATACTGACAGGCAGGTGTAATGGGCAGAGGTGTGGAGGAAGAAGGAGTATGACATAAGTCAAATGGTTAAGTAAACGGAAAGATCAGTGTTTAACATGAATATGTGAGTAAGAATTTTGAGGGCCGGCAGTGGAGGGTCATGGATTCCGTTTTTTAAGACCTACATAGCCGACCTTTCTGACCCGAGAGGTATGATACCCTCCCATCTGTGTTTTGTTCGTTCATGCTCCCTAGTGCCCACTATTGCATACTACTTTTTCTAAAGTACTGTTCTGTTACTACTGGTTAAAAACCAGGAGCAATTTCATAGCAGACCTCACTTAAACTCAAGCAATATAATAGAAACATACAGAATCAGTTTTTTTTTTTTTATTTTAGTGCTGGAGATTGTGCCTAGGATCTTTGCACTGAGATAGATGCTCAGCTCTTTTTTATTTCATATTTTTAAACAGTCTCGCTAAGTCCCTGAGTTGCTGGGGCCGGGCTCTGATGAACTTGTGATTCTCTTCTCCTCCCGGCTTCCTAAGTGCTGGGATTACAGGCATGTGCCACCTTGCCCAGCTTGCACACTTTTTTTTAGCACAAAGTTACTCGCTTAAAAAATAAGTTAAAAGTGAAAAAATAAGTCCTGGCAAGTCTTCCTAGTTTCAGAAGATTTTGAAGCAAGGTTCTTGCTTCTAACACTAAGACCACTTACGTTGGACAGCAGTACCATGGAACAACTTAAAAACAACAGGAATAACAAAGGTCACAATACTACTTACAGAAGATCCTTTAGTGTAATGTATGACTGACTAAAATTGTATGAGAAAGGATACATCCAAGATAATATCTTCTTATAGCAAATTTTCTTGATGATGTTCATAGACATCCTTGGAATTTCCCTCTAAAAGTCCTTACCTGTTGGGGTTGAATTCAGATTTTATCAACTGTCAAATATTACCTGAAATGACAACTGATGAATAAAGAGGTAGTCATGGTAGGCAAGTGCTCATTTTTGGCTAATCATAGATAAAGGTAGTCTATAAGATATTTTCTTTGTTGATTTACTTATTTGACTTTAAAGCACTTTCAAAATTGTTTTAAGCAATGGTGAAATCACCAAAATAAGTATTTAGCTTCCAGAGGTAACTGCTTTGAAAAACAATATTTGGATATAGTATAATACATGAAATATTTTTTACTTTGCATATATATTAATTTTCACTTAATGCACTATTTAATATAGGCTTTCTCCTCGAATTGAATCTCTTTGAACTTGTTAAGACCATTTGCTTTTGTTCTTTATACCCAGAGTTAAAATTTTTTTCTTCTATAAACTGCCAGATATATTGATACAGCCCATACATTGGAGCAAGAAACTCAACTGGGTTTACAGCGCTTTGAAGTTTGTGACAACATTGATCTTGAAACCATTTTGATGGAATATGAGAGCTATTATTTTATAAAATTCCAGAAATATCCCAAAATTGTTAAAAAGGCATCAGATACAGGTACATGATTATTCTCTAGAAATAAGGTTTTATCCCATCATTAAAAGTGGTTTCATCCTCCTCTCAGATGAAACCCCTCACCTCGCACAGTAGACCAGAAAGACCTTGCATTCTTTTGTAGACCCAGAGCAGAAACTTTAAACATGATGGCCAGGATATTGATGACCCTTTAGTCATGTTGGCATTTCTTGAGAAATGTATGCTTTAGAGAAGTGAAAGTAAAGCCCCAGTGTATTACAGGTACTCTTCAGAAGATGAGCATTAATTTCTTTAGAGATGAAGGCTTTGGAAGAGGACAAATGACAACAGATCTTTTTCTTGTTAGGAAGACCTATTATCTATCTTGAAAATAACATGAAAATGAGTATTGGTGAAGCTAATAGCTCATGTATAGATAATGAAATGCTTCTGAAAGCCATCAATCCAGATCATGATCAATATAATGCAAAGCCCCCATATAGGTTAGCAGTCAAGGAGGCTGACTGGAGGGAAGATCTAAAGCCAGGGCCTTAGGTTATGTAGTAACATTGACTTAGAAGTCTGTAAATGGGGGAAGTAATTATAAACCAAGAGAGATCATTGTCCTGTTTATAAGGCGCTTGTTAAGCCACAGACTTTAACATTTCATGTAGGGACCAGGAAACCAAGAGCAACATCAATTAAAAATAGCCAGGGCTCAATCTCAGAGTTGGAAGGGATCTAAGAGATATTTTATCTGAGCTCCTTCCAATGCAGGGTTCAGAAATTGCTTCCTTGGCCAGTTGCTGTGCAGGCCTTGAGAAAGCACTGACTCTGAAGCCCAGGTCTACATGCACTGATCACATCAGTTGCAGTTACTGACCTGATCTGATTTCTGGATGGCTCACCACAATTGGTACTCACATTTTCTTGTGATACCGGACACAAAATGTCTTTTTTTTAGGGTAAACTGGCTGGCTATGACTCATTAGTGTTCCCTGCCATACTCACATAATCATTGTGGGGTTCTATATACCCCAGGAAAATGATGTCAAATTCGTGAAAACTCAATAAAATAGCAGATGTGAAGCCATCTCCTTTTGGAAATGCTGGCCATGTGCATAGTCTCCAGCATGTTCACTGAGGCCTGGCAGTCTTTCTCTGAATAGAGAGGCTTGGGAAGATTGAATCTCTTTTTTTTTTTCCTCTGAGAATTTCATTTCTCTTTAGATCAGGACATGTAAGCTCTAGTTCAAACAGCTATAGCACTAATTTTAAGAACAAAGGGGAAACCTACCTGAAAAATTACTTTGTTTCTCTTAAAAAATTAAATTCTTTCCTTTCTTCCCAATGTTTATTTTGTCTCAGCAGAAAATAACTTACTGCCAAGAAGTGGAGGGAAGACCAAAAGGTAAAGTGAATGGTAATTCATCTTGGTCAACTCAACTCTAAGAATTTGTGGGGTCCTTTTCCATAGGATTCTTCAGTGTACCTCCATGACTATCTGCCAGCAATACCACCTATGGTCTTGCTAATTTGGTGGGGCCAGCCATGGTGTCCCCTCAGAGTATAGCCATCTAGGACTTGGGTCATTGTCACTTCTCCCTGTTTACAGAAAATAACTGCAACCAGGGATGTTCTGTCTTTCTAGTCCACAAGGCATGAAAAGTTTGAACCTCAGAAGTTAATAGACTGAAGCCCAGTCCCTGGCCCCACTCTTTTAAATATATTTATAAGTATATATTTCTGGCATATAGTGAGCTCCTGGCACATAGTGAGCATGCAATAAATTTTGTTTATTTGTTCTTGTGGTACTGGGGGTTGATCCTAGGGCCCTTACACTTTTTAAAATTTTTTTTTATTATTATTTTGAGATGCACTTAGATGCCCAAGTTGGGCTCAAACTTTTGATCTTCCTGTCATAGCTTATATATAGAGTGCTGAGATGTTTTCCCTTTTAAAACAGTATCTGTCATTTCTTTGTACACTATGTGAAAACAACCAGTAATCCAGGAGATCAAGGGCATGGTTCCGTTTCCACTGTGCTAGTCTGCATGGACCTGTCATTTCCCTTGGTTTTCCCTAGCCTCTCACAACTTGGCCTCTTTGGGACTTGGGTACTGAATGGGAACCCCCCTATGTTCCTTGAATCTTCTGGGTAGGTACATTCTCCCACAAGGCCCCCACTCCTCCCCATTTAGGCCCCCATTCCTCATTACCACTCCCAACACAGATACCCTTGTTGTTATTGCTGTTAAGAAATGCCCAGTGGTTCCAGGGTGCTCCTTCTGAAAATGGCCAGCTTTGGAGCTGTAGGAACTATGGATTCGGGCTGTCATAATAAAGCCTAAATCTCAGGAGTTTCTATAGGAGGCACACAGACACTCAGGCAGGGAAAAGAGTTTTTTAAACTCTTGGAATATAATTGAGAAAAGAAAACTTAGATTGAGATTACAAGCAACCTATTAGGTTTCAAAAGGTGTGACTTCTGTGTGCCCTACCCAGTCACCAGTTGCTGCAAATCCAGTTCCCCATCTTCAGGCTGAGAAGGAAGGGAGCAGGATGCATCCACACTGCTTGTAACTATGGTGGTGATGCTGCTGCATTCTTCAGGAGAACACTCATGGTGGCTCTCTGCCTAAGGCTGCCATGGCTTCAGTTATTCTTAGGAATGGTTTTATCATTTTGACAAAAGTATTATGCCATTATTTATAGTTTCCACAAAGCTATTCAGACTCTAGTAATAAATGAAAACTACTTGTGAACAGAAACAGTAAAGAGTATTTTATGAGGCCGGCTTTAGATTCTACTTGGATTCTGATTATTTTCAGGCACACATCCATACCGAATGTCTGCAGTGTTCGTTTTCTAGCGGACAGCCTGTGAGCCAGTGCTGTTGGAGAGTGTGGTTTCCTTTTGGGATGGATCATAGTGGCCTAGGTGACAGCTGCATTCTTGAGTAGATGTCTGTACATGGCAAGCCATAAAGGTTGGACAGCAAACGGTTAGAGTCAGGAAGGATAATTAGGAAAGCAATGAGCAGTGTTTCTGTGCACAATTTTATCTTCAAAGATTCCTGAATGAGAGGTTGTATCATGAGACTGGTTGTTAGCTAATCAACCTGTCTTAATCTTGCATCACACAAGAGAATGTATTTCCAGTTTGCCGATTGGCTGGTGACACAAGGGAGAAAAGATATCTAATGTGATAGATGACAGAATTGGAATCACAAAAGGGCTTGACAATTTGGGGATGGGGTCAAAGTAACAAGATGAAATTAATGGAATAATGTTTAGGCCCTAACAAAAGATTCTCAACAAATAATTCCCCTGGTACAAAACAGAAACCTAGAAATTTGAACCACAGGTTAACATCACCTGAATGTGATGTGATTGCTGATGGGGTTTCTTATCAACAGAAATACACTACTCAAAAAGTAGGTCAGTCTATGCAGATCTGAAGACAGAACACAAAAAGGTGACCAGGATGAGGAGGAATCTGGGAACTACATAACTTTAGGAATGGCTGGAGTGTGAGTGTGTTCAACTGGAACAGTGGACTTGGAAGTAGCAGTCCTTAGAACAAAGTAGTAGTCAGTCATCTTCACACTCTAAAGGGGAATTGGGTCTTCTCTGCAAATCTCCTTTGGGTGTACATAGGACTGGGAGCTAGATGTAAAGCTAGGAGAATTTGGCTTCATATTTGGAAGAATTTTACAACTGTTAGAGCTGATTGAAAATAAATTGCCTTGATTTTACATTAGTCCTTTTGTCTTTGGTTGTGTTAAAGCAAGTGTTTTGGATCAGGTGCATCCAATGGGAAATCGCAGTGGAAAAATGGAGTTCTCATTCCCTGCCAGTCCCATAAAGGTACTGAGTAAGGACATTGAGGCAAACATACATATATATATATATATATATATATATATATATATATATATATAATATATATAAATATACATTTCTATTATATATTATATATAAATATATTGCTATTATATATATTATATATAATATATATAAATATAATTATATATAAATATATTCCTATTATATAAAGTATATATAAATATATGCATTCCTATTACATATAAAATATATACATAAATATACATATATTCCTATTACCAAGGGCTTGCTTTTGTAAAATTCTTGGTATTCACTTCATAGTTGTTTCTTTTTTGTGACAGCAAATGGTCCAAAAGACTGATATTTTTATTCCTAGCTTAGAGATGAAAAAGATGCCCTGAGAATGGTAGGGTTCACTTGTGATGCTTGCTGAGTGGGTCCAACATTGGGATCACTATGGTTGCGTATTTGTGGTACTGTTGACATGTGTGGTCTTTCTGGCCAAGCAGCATATTCATATCAGAGATAAACAACTTTTTCTTTCCTATGAAGAAATGGAGTTCAGGAATCTGCTCTCTGAAGTCACTTAGAACATTGACGAAATCCATCTAGCAGACCTCCTGCAGATGCCTGAAACTTGGAAAGACAAAAAACACTAATGTTCTAAAAGTAGAAAACAACTTACAACATGGAAAGAGTCCTTTTATTTTTGTTCCCCATGCAGGTTCTTTCTCTCTCTGGATGGCATTTTATTGAACCGTAGAGATATTTTAAGACCAGATTTGATGTGTGGTTATGAGTATGTAGTAAACAGGTCTATTTTACCCTTACAGTGATGTATAATATGTATAGAAAATAAAGTACAGTGCTCTGTAATCACCACCATGTGCAGTCTTCCAGCAGGCTTCCTTGATCCCTTCCCAGTCATCAGAGTTAGCGCTCTGATTGCCGCCTCCATCAGTTTGTTTTACTCCAAGAGAACAGTATTTGATGGGAAGTTGTTTGGCCCGTGTGAATGATCTGTGGTGACAGACACGGGTAAATTTTGCTTTCCTTCTACAAGTCCTTTTTGATGTTTACTGCCCACACAGGCTGAGCGGTATTTCCACTAGGCAAGGTATATCCAGTTTACTGGATCAAAACCATGGACAAATCCTTAATATTTCTTAAACTTTTTTTGTACCTAGAATTGAACTCAGGACCTTGTGCTTGCCAGTCAGGCACTTGTGCCACTGATCTATATCCCTGGTCCAATATTTCTTAACTTGAATAGGATGGCTCCTTCTGCCCCACTTATCATATTTCCCATGGTCTGCTGCTCTTAAGGATTGTAGGGAAAAAACGGTGGAAAGATTTTTGGAAAACAATGCATCCTAGAGCACTCAAACCATCTGCCAAAGGGCTGAAGGAGAAATGAAGAAAGTGAGGCAGTTTCCAGGAGGAGGCGAGTCCTCTAGCCTGGTTTTAGAGGAGCTCAGTGAGTAGCCTTCAGGGAGGCAGGACCAGGATGGATGAAGAGGGCATTTGGCACAGATAGGAGGGCCCTATTGTGGCACATCTGCATAGCTTTGAAGAATGATCTTTGCATACATCAAATGTGCTATACTAGTTGTTTACTTAAAATTAAGTACTTAGAATAATTTTCTATAAGGCTTTTGTTCCCTTTTTTAGAGTGATGGATGACAGTTGTCAAAATCTCCCCAAGATCAACCACCAGAGGCCAAGATCCAAAGCCACAGCAGGGAAGACAAGGGACACCAAATCTCTCAATAAGGAACATCCTAAACAGGTCAGAATGGCTTTGTTAATATTACACTTGACCTAGAAAGAGCTCCAAGGAAAAGGTCACATTTGTTTGTTTTAAAAATTTCTGCATGATTTAATTCAACTGTGGAATTCTTTGAAGAGTTGTAGAATTTTTAGTATGCTGGATTTCTCCTGGTCTGAGTGCAGGACAATGGCCTCAGGGCAATGGGGCCTGGCTGCAGTAGAGCTTATATCTCTCAGCTGAGGTCACTTCAGGTATCAGGTCTTCCTGTCACAAAGCATATCCCTGGGCTGCTCAATGCAGGCTGGAAGAGAATCAGGTGTCACTGGGTCTCAGCTGTCTCCTGCTGGGCTTCTCCACAGCACACATTGTTGGTCTTCACTTCTCTCTGCATTGCACTTTCTAGAAAGAGGGCAGTAAGAGAAGAGAGCTCATTAGGCAGGTGGGTGAAATTCAAGCAAGAGATGCATATCAAAGATCTTATCAGGGACAAAATGTTTCAGGCCTCAAAGGAAAGAAGGTCAAGGAAAACAGAAAAGGAGTAGAAAGAGTTTATCTCAAAGATTCTTAGGCATATGGGAAGGAATGATCATGAAACTCAATTGATCAATATAATTCCTCACCCCAGAGGTAGATGAGTCCCCAGGAGACTGGCTGACTTTGCTGATCCCTCTGACTTGGCCAGCCTTGGCCACAAGAGGAAGGACAAGCCAGCAAGTGGGATGGGTCGAGGCACAACTCTTTGCTCCAGCATACAGCTCCTCCATCATGGCACAGATAGTTTATTCATCTTAGCGGATCTGTACAAAAGTGGCCAGATAACATGCAGGGCTTCCCATGTACAGAATTGTAGTCCAACATGTACAGAATGGGGGAACAGGCAACTACATCCAGCATCTCAGTTGCTTCGACAGCTGGCTTCTCACTGTCTTCCTCTCTCTTCAGGAGGGTGTCAATAATGCTTATGCGGAGAGTGCTGACTTTGGTTTAAATATATCAAGAATTCACAGAGACAGTGGAGAGGAAAATGCCATCCCACGACGAGTAAGTGGTACTCAGGATCCTAACACTGGAAAAATAATTCTTTTTAAAAATACAAAGATTGGCTGGGAGGTAAACTGGGATGAGCAATGGATGATAATCAGAAAGTGAGTTCTGATCTGGCATGTTTATTCTGGAAGAATGGTCTGGAATGGGCTATCCTGTTTCTAAGAAGTTTAGTGTTCTCATTTGTAATTTAAATAGTTGGAAGTAATGGCTTTAAATGTTCCTTTCAGCTTAAGTATTGTGTGATTAACATAATAAACATTGGCTGGCCCGAGAGCACTATGTAATGAGCTGTGGGCTCTCACTCTTTTCAGCCCTGTCAGGAGTAAATGATGATTAATGTCAGTTGTCTCTTTTGGAGGTGAGGCTCCAGCTTTAAGTATGATCCCATGTGAACTATGGTGCCTCGATTGATCTAGGGCTGATTCTGTCCTTGGTAGGTATTTTTACCCTTTTTATAATGAATCTCATGTCTGGATTTGTAAATAGTAATTTCTCAAAGAAAGAAGAGACAGACTAGGTGACTATAATAGGCAGGTAGCTAAAGCAAGTCCTTTAAAAACTGAAAAGCATAATGTTCCTCTCAAGTGTAGCCTCCAAGGTTGTTATTCTTTAAATCCTCTCTTTTTTCAAATGAAGTTCACAGACTATGCATTACTGATTTAGCTCTGGCCAATTTTTCAGGTAAAAACTCTGGGTGAGTTGGAGCTTTGTGTGTATAAACCAGTGAGCTGCCTCACTGACTTGTGGCGACTTCCTTTAAGGGCCTCAGTTAACTGAGTAATTGCTGGGGATGATGCCTCTTCCATCAGTATTTCCCACAGAGAAATGCTTCATTGTTCACCTTCACTGCTTTGGTCATGTTTTCAATGGCTTTTGTGCCTTGAAATTTTGTGGCTTTAGTTTCTCTTGTGAATGTTTCACATTGATATAAATGGGTATTTCTGATTGGGTCATGAGGAAATGACTATTTAACCCAGCACTTAACCTTTGAAATAGGCTGGCTATAAATTCTTCCAGCAGAAATGCCCTTAGGATAAAATATAGATGGTTTTCTCCTTAGCATTTTAAATGTGCATAGGCTGAATAAGAGTATACCACTAGAGGCTGATCCCAAGATGGGTCTAACTTGGTCATGTTAAGTCTACTAGCTTTCTGTTTCCCACACCTCTCTGCACATTTCCTTGGTGTGTTGTTCTTAAGGGCATGGGATCGTGGGTCTGCCTACCTGGGCTCTGCTGCAGGCAGACTTTGGGCAAAGTGTTTATAATCTCTCTGAGCTTCACTTCTCTCATCTGTAAAATGGAGCTCAGTAGAGTACCCATCATGATGAAAGAAGAACCACACCTCATACACATTTGCAGTGATTCCTGTAAACATGTTTGTTTTTTTTCCCCCTATTTCTAGGGAAGAGAGAGTGGCATTGAAAGAACTGAGTTTGAATCCTGGCCTTACATCTCTTAACTAGCTATGTGGTCCTGGCAGATGACTTAACTCCTCTGACTTTGCCTCCAGAAACACAAAACTAGGGTGTCACTCCTCACTAGAAGAGTTGTTATAAGAATTAAAAACAGTCTTCACAGAGTGCCTTGCACACCTGTTTTCTATAAAGCACTCAAATGATGAATGTATGCATGGTCATCAAACAGAACTCATGTCTACGCTTGCACAGATAATGTCTTGAAAGGATAAGACCAGACAGGAGCAGTAATCATATAAGGAAGTTGGTGATATGTCAGGAACTGAAAATATTCATGAATTTCTATTTAAATAAACTTCATTCTGAAGAATTATTTAGTTTCTTTAGAGTACTCCAATTTGAAGACATCATTTTGCACAATATTTGTACAGGTTCTTTTTATAACTTAACTTGAATTTTGCCCTGGCACCCTTAATGTATGTCTGGATATGTAAGTGTGACTTGATTTACCAAGGCCAGGCTTCTAAGGACAGTCTTGTTGTATGTGTTAAATGGCATTGCTACTCTATTTTTCTTTAGGGCCAAATCACTGACTTTGGAGGGCTGCTCACAGATGCTGTCAAAGGAGCAACCAAGGAACTTGCCTTGAACACCTTTGACTGTAACCCAGATCCCTCTGTAAGTAGCTCGGATGTGCTGTCTGGCTTTTAAACTGTCAAAAGTCCAAATGAACTTTAGAAACATCACTTGGAATATAGTCAAAGCTTAAGATCAAGTCAAAGGTCATAGCAACTTGTCACCATTTGTTTCACTAAGATCCTGTTTTTTCTTTTATATTATGAACCAATATGGTAATGCAAGCCTCTCTTTTCCTCTCATCAGGAACGATTGCTGAAACCTCTGAGTGCATTTATTGGCATAAACAGTGAGATGCGAGAATTGGCAGCAGTGGTGAGCCGGGTAAGATCTACTATTCAATTCACAAATTTACTGAGGCAGATTGGTGCTCCTGGAGCATTGTGGGCTGCTGCTTTTATTAATAACAATAAATATGATCATTTATTTATAAAGTGCCCCCACTTGCGAAGGCACTCATATTGTTTAGAGGCATAATAATGCATGATAAATAAATTATAGAATCATAAAATTACAATATAAAAGCCCACCATCTCACTATAGAGGCCAAGAAAACTGAGAGAGAAAAAGACTTAGAAAAGAAAGGACAGGTGAAAAGTTGTATAGCAAGGCCCAGAGTCAAGGAAAGAAGCCTCTTAGAGACACAAAGAGTATGCCTGCTTCTTGTTAAGAAAGAAAGAAAGAAAGAAAGAAAGAAAGAAAGAAAGAAAGGAAAGAAGAAAGAAAAGAAAGAAAGACAGACAGACTAAAAAGAGGTCAGAGTCTAATGATCTCATAATCAGAAATTTCTATGAAAAACAAGAGTGTTAGGAAAGATTCTACCACCCATGCTGCAGATTTTTCAAGCCTGTGTCCTGGAATCTAAAGGCAGTGGAGCTTAATGGCTGATGAGTTGGAATTAGTTGACTTGTATTTGATTTCTATATCCCCCCCTTTTTTTTTCTAGCTGTGTGAGCTTGGTCAAGTTTCTTAGGATCAGATTCCTGAACTGATCTTATATTTTGAGGGCTGATCTCATATTTGAGGACAAGATCAGGAGGATACTTAAAATGATCAAAAAATGCACTGTAGATCCAAGGAAGTATGTGTCCTGGCTTCTCTACCCAGTTTGGCAGCTGCCCACTGCCCATCCATGCTGTATCAGGCACATGCAAAAGTCTGGGGCCATAAAGGAGGAACAGAGCAGATGTAGTCTTTGCCTGCAAGAATTTCCAGTTGTCTGGGCAAATGGATTTTGAGAGCATGAAGGAAGGGTATTTTTCACCAAAGGGTGGCTAAAGTGTTAGGAAAGAAGATACATTAGAAAGAGCTCCGTAAGAAAGGGTGAGAGATACGGGAGCTGAGGCACATGCAGTGAAATTGTGTGGTTTGTGCACACTTTTGGTGAGCCAAGCAAGAGGTAGGGAGCGGTGGGTTATAGGGCTGGATAGAGGCAGTTTTCCTAAAGAAGGGCACTTGGACAGTACTTAGGACTGGGCATTGACTTCTAGAGGTACTTTTATTTATTTATTGGTACTGGGGATCAAACTCACAACCTTGTACTTGCCAGGCAGGTGCTTACAACGCTGAGCTAAATCCCTGGCTAGGTGAGGTACTTTTGAATAGTGTTCCTCAGGGAGTGAGGTCATCCAGTGTGCTTGTAGATAGGCATTATTCTAGTGACAGTGAAATGGATGGATGGCAGAGCAAAGGAGAAGGGGAGGCCAGTGCAATGAGTTGTTTACCTGTGAGAGGAGATGAATGATTGTACTTGGCTGGGATGTAAACAAGAGGCAAGCAAAATCTTTTTTATGCCCACCAGAATCAGCAGTCTCATTACCATTTTTGCAAAAGAATAATGTGACTAAGTATAGAACCATAGAATGTAAGTGACCTGAAAAGATTCTTATGGAATCTTCTCCACAATACCACGGGAAGTAGTCACTCAGCCCCTGCTTGAATGCTTCTAATGTTGAAGAGATCATCACTCATGAGGCAGCCTTGTGGTGTTCTGACTGGTAACTGTGGAATGATAAGGAGGAACTTTGGATTGAGAAATTAAACATTATTTTGTGGAACTCAGTGTCAATTCTAAAATACAATTATCTATGGATGCTTTGAATGCTAAGGTAGATGAATCCTCATTGTGGGCCAAGATTTCCCCATGAAAAAGCATAATAAGAATACAAATGGCTGGTGGGTTTGCATGTAGACCTAGATGTTTAGATAGGGTGGGTTCTCTCAAGATTTTGGAAGACTGAGTCCTTTCTCTGGAATGGATGATGCATCTTGTGGATTGTAATTTCCTCCATAAAAGTGGAACTCTTGTGGTAGAGGCACTGGGCAGAGGGAAGACAGGAGTAGGACACTATAACGTCTCACTGGCTTTTTAAAAATGTAGTTGGATACTTTTGGAACATGTATGTATATTACTTCCTTTAAAATTAAATAAATATATAGCTTCTAGATTTGTTCTGTAGTCACTCAGAGTAACTTTGAAAAGGGGGCTTTAAAAAATTTATTTATTTATTTATTATTTATTTATTTATTGCTGTAACACCTTAGGTGTTGTTTGCCTGAAATAGCTGCTACTGAGAAAGGCCCCTGAGTGACTGTTCTGAGGCTTGTGAAATTGAAGCTTGGAAAGTGTAAATTAGTTATCAGTAAAAGCTGCCTTAATTGATTACCCTAGATGGTTGCTATAGGGCTTTGTGATAAGAGGGAAAACTGCAGTTTTGTTCAGTTGTTAGCTTTCTTGAATTTTGCAGAAGCAATTGCTCCTGCTGGAAGTAGGGAGTGATCACTAGGGAAAAGAGAGAAATTGGTTTCAGAGGAGCATTATCTCTTTTATACAACAAATTAAGAAAGTGTTTGCCAGATCAAAGAGCAAAAGAGAAGCCAGACTCCAGCAAGGAACTATGTTTCATAATAAAAACTAATGTAATCTGAAGGCATATTCTGCAGCGTCTTTGATTGTGGATATCAATCAGCATGGTTTGTTACAGACTGAAGACAGGTAAAGTTCATTGTTAGGCAATTTTTCTCTCCTCCTAAAAATACCATATTACATCACCAATATCTTCTTTGGAGAAATCCTTGAATATTTTCATGGCTTCCATTTGATGAGCTCAAAACATAATTTATCCATATGCATGTATCTAATATGAAAAGTTTTTATTATGAGCACTTTATGTCCAATTGTAAGTCAAGTATTATACTGTTCTTGTGTTTGTTACAGCTGTGGAGGAAAACATTAGTTTTAACAAAATGATCAAATGTGCATTGCAGGACATTTATCTCCATAATCCAAACATAAAATGGGATGACATTATTGGACTGGATGCAGCCAAGCAGTTAGTCAAAGAAGCAGTTGTATATCCTATCAGGGTAAGGATGGGAAGCCCCTCGGGGGTTATTTCTGTTCTTTATCCACCAGACAAGCTGTGTATCACATACTCATCGGAAAGGGAAGGACAGTATAACTTTCTGCCCACAAGTTAACTTTTTGTCTGTGTCACAACAGTTTATTAAGACCAGAATATCAAGCCTAGTTCATTCTAGACAATTTAAAGTCATGTTTCATATTGGCACAAGACAGGTCTCTGCTCAATGTGATAATTTAAGATCTAAAACTCTGTTGCATAAATTTGATTTATCCACTACTACACATTGGTTCAAATCAGCATCCTTCCTAAAAAATGTATTTACTGTAGTAGAAATACCTCCTGTAGATCCTCCCTCACCCCAGCCCTGAACATCTAGGCTGGTTGTGAAGAATACACAGCCTTCCAGGGCAGTGGCCAGTGGACCAGCATGCTGCACTCATTACTTATTCCCAACACATTTCTGCATGGCTCAAAAACTAGGCATAAAGATAGAAAAACAATACTTTCCATCTTTGGTTTATAAACAGGGTGGGGAGAAGGTCAGTGTATCACATAGTTTTTGCTGTATAATCCTACAACTTAATGCTTTAAAACAACAATCTCTTCAGTTGCCATCCAATGAGTAAGCAATTTGGGATGGATTCAGCTGGGCTGGCTCATCTCTTTTCCATGTTGTGTTATTGGTCTACATGGGGCATCAGCCAGAATGGCAGGGAGAGTTTGGAAAGCTTGGGACAGCTAAGGTCTTTACTGGGCTTCTCATCTAGCAGGCAAGTCCAGTCCTGTTCATATAGGGTTCCCTGAAGGAGCAGAAATGGCATGATCTAATTCATAAGCTTTCTCTCTCTCTCTCTCTCTCTCTCTCTCTCTCTCTCTCTCTCTCTCTCTCTCTCTCTGTACTAGTACTAGGGATTGAACTCAAGCCTTCACACTGAGTTACATCTCCAACCCTTTAATTTTTTTTTTATCTTGAGGAAGGGTCATGATCATTGCTAAAGGACACTTAGCACCTTAGTGTGGACCTGTTTTAAGAGAAAAAAAAGGCTCAGGGAGAGTGCCCTGTATGCACCCCCATACGCACCTCCCAAAACATTGCTATTTTAATAACTTAGACATGAAGTCAGGCATTTGTATCCAGTGTGACTATATAATTAATACAAATATATGCAAAAAAGCAGAGCTTGGACTAAAAAGGAAGTACTTTTACAGTTACAGACCTGAGTTACAGACCTAGACCATGTGGTTTATTCTAGCAATACTAGCTTGCTGTGTTAAGGGCATACAGTCCGATGTATTGATACCAAAGCTCATCATTGTTCTTTGTTTCCATAGTATCCACAGCTGTTTACAGGAATTCTTTCCCCCTGGAAAGGTCTCCTGCTTTATGGCCCCCCAGGTAAATGTTACCTTTCTATTTTGGAGTGGTAGTAAGTGTGCATGGACAGAGGACGAAAGGCCCCTTCTGATCTCACCCTAGGACTGAGGTGAAAGGCATCCCAGCAATCACTCCCTCCTCCTAGTGTGAGATTGCTGTATGTAGGAAGAGAATGGAGTTTAAGTGCTTCTTCATATTTGTCCTGTATCTTTAGGTACAGGAAAAACTTTACTGGCCAAAGCTGTGGCCACTGAGTGCAAAACAACCTTCTTTAACATTTCTGCATCCACCATTGTCAGCAAATGGAGAGGGGATTCAGAAAAACTTGTTCGGGTAGGAAATCTTAATTTTTATTTTTTGAAAAAGTACTTTCTAGCAGAATACACTGGTACAGAATTATGTTAGCACTTACTTGTTTGGGAATGGTATATATATTTGACTTTACAGTGGATCTTGATTACCAAAAACCTGGAAAATGGATTGACTACTGTTTGTGGATATTAATCATGCTCCCATCAGCAAATCACGATCTCTTTTCTTTTGGAATTTTACCAACAGCTCTTTTCTGATTCACGCAATGTAGAAATGGAAGCCAGGAGAAAAATGTCTCTGAAGTAGCCTATTTTTTCTTCAGTCAAGATTCATTAATTATTAAAAGTGTGCATTATATTAGGTTAACATTTACTGCGAGTCTACTATAGAATGCCAGTCCGTATACTAAGTACTCTAAGGAAAAATTGAGAGATATAGAATTTAATTATTCTTTCAGCTGTTCTGAGCAATTTTTTTCTCCATAGTACTCAGAGCCTGTAGGGTTTTTACTTTCCCTGAAAAGTTATTTTTACTATGTCACATTCCTAGTCTATGGTGTATTTTACATCATACATTTTTTTTTATTTTAAAGAGAATAAAACAAAAGAGGATAGATCTAAGCAGATCAGAACAGAACAATGTAAGCAACACAGCACTTCACAACAAGACAATTGGATATTAACAGTAACTATCATAATGTCTCTTTCTTTGAAATAGTTGAGCTTAGCTTTATACACAATAATGTCAACCATAACAAAGTAGAATAAAACAACTCAAGAGAATGGAAGTATTGCAAGACATCCTGAACCAAATAACCGAAGATGAACAATGGCTGCTATATTATCTCATTTTCCATAAAAATTTTGTTTTTACTATCATATATATTAAAATCCAATAAGACATAATGTGATAGAACCAATGGTAATAGAAAAACAAAGCATGCTAGGACTTCAGAGCAAGATGATATTAAATCAACAATGGCTGCCATATTGTCTTGTCTTCAAAGTAACTATTCATACCATCACATATATTAAGATCAAAACAGAATAAAACCATTCCAAACAATGAATGAAAACATAAGATGTCAAAGCAGTATAATGTTGCACCCTGATTTCCATAAAATCTTCTGTACTCTTACCATTTCTTACACTAGGGAGACTATACGGTATTTACACATGTGAGTTTGATTTATTTCACTTATGAGTATAGATTCAAGATGCATCCATTTATTTATAAATATCTCAATGTGATCATTCTCTATAGCTGAGTAGTACTCCATTGTATAAAAGTACCATAATTTTTTTTATCCATTCCTCGGTTGATGGGCACTTAGGTTTCCAAGATCTGGCTATTACAAATCGTGCTGCTATAAACACGGGTGCGCATATATCACTGTGGTAAGATGTTTCCAGATCTTCTGGGAATATGCCTAAGAATGGAATAGCTGGGTCAAATGGGACCTCCAACCCCAGCTTTTTGAGGAATCTCTAGATTGACCTCCACAGTGGTTGCACCAGTCTACACTCCCACCAACAGTGCAGAAGAGTTCCTTACATCATACATTTTTACTTTATACAATCACCTTAAGAGTATACTCGTTTATAATGCATGCTTCAATCTAAGGTAGATCCTTCTCAGAAATCCTGTTGAAGTAATACCTTCTGTAAAATAACTAATTTAAAAAATATTAAGGAATGGAAAATATTTTTTTCTAAAAAATTACCTTAAATATTACTCTGAAATTACATTCCACTGGATGACTCGTTTTCAGAAGCTTATGGCAGTTTGGATGTTATAATGAAATATTTTTAAAGGAGTGATTGATTTACCAAAAATAATTTATTATGATTTTGATGTTTTTCAAGTTGTTTAAGTATGTAAATTTTTATAAATTCTCATTATCTCTTCAGGTTTTTAGTTTGTGAAAATATTCATTGACATCTTCCACTTCTTTGATTTTTATTTTGACTTTAACTCAGTGTCAGTTCAAAGATGAGACTCATAGTTGACTGCTAGTACATTTCTGGTTCCCATGGGATTCTGGTTAGCAGGATTTAAATTAGCTGAAATTCAGTTAACTGTAATTTTAAGCAGTCTGAGACCTTTTTTGGTGTTTCATTTTTTTTTTCATGTTGAAAGAACTTATTTACAGTTAGATTTGGTGGGCATGCATATTTATTGACAGAGAAAGATGTTCACAAGATACTGCTAGATGACAAAAAAGCTGGTGACAGAATAAGAAGAAATTGGCCATTTAAAAATAAATGTACATCTGGGCAGGGTGGCACACTCTCTATAATCTCAGTACTCGAGAGACTGAGGCAGGAGGTTTACTGCAAGTTTGAGACCAGCCTGGGCTACAAAGTGAGCCCAAGGCCAGCCTGAACTGCATACAATACTCTGTCTTGAAAAGACAAAAATAAATAAATAAAAAATAAACACATAAAAATGTGTATGGAAAATAAAATCCTAAAAGATAAAAAGTTCATCCCCTAATGGAGAGAAAGTACCCAAGCTAAGGAAAATCCCACAAGTGGAGAGATTGGACCCAGCTGTGGCTTTGTCTGCAGCCCGTGCTCAGTGACTGACATGATGATTATACTCAGGAAACACTTGACAAAAGTTGATTGTTGTGAAGTACAGTATCCCAATGACTTTCATTGTTTTCTCTCATTTTGTTTATATTTTGTTTTCTATTTTTCCTATAACAAATCTGTATTGCTTGTTTAAATAAAAATGAAGGGAAAATTGGAGTATTTTTTCCTAACTTAAAGTAGAGGCATTTGAGGTCCAGGAAAGGACAGACCCCAAGTCTTTGATAGCAGAGAGGCATGCTAGGAGTTAGCTGTTTCCAGTTTTTTTTGTTTTGTTTTTTACTTTAAAGAGAAAAAAAACCAAAACAAAACAGAATCAAACCAATCAAAACAAAACAGTGAAAGTAACACAGGAAGACAAACTGAATGAGAAATCAACCATTGCTACTATATGCTTCTTGCTATCCTCAAAATTGTCACCCATATCATTTGACATAATAAAATGAAACAAAACAGAACAGAACAAAACCAACCAAAACAAAACATTGAATAAAACAAAACAATAAAATGGAGCGAAACAAAACAGTGAGAACAACATTGGAGTTCAAAAACAAGACAGAAGAAAATTCTCCATAGTTGCTATATTGTGTATTGTTATCCTCTAAATAGATGCTCAGACTACTGGCTTTAGGCCTGCAAAGTCAATCTAACAATATAAGCATTAAGTTGTTTTTGCACTTCAGTTGCTATTAACTCAGTCTATGTTCCTCTGCATCAGCCGGTTGCTGGCAGGGGATGGGGCACTCACCTCTTCTTATCTCCCCAGCACATGTGCCAGCTGGCTTCCAGGAAGTATGCTTCCTGTTTCTCCTCTGATGTTTTATTTCTGTATGCTTTGTAATGACTAAGCCCCTAAAAGATGCTCCAGAATCAGATTAATTAATCTCCCGTCATGAAAAGTGCTGCTTAGAACCATGAGCCCAAGACATTGTGAAGTACTCAAAGAATGATCAATTATGCCATCTAGCAAGACTTAAATAGGCAGGAGAATAAATTCAGGTATTTATTTTATGAATATTATTTTTATGGAACTAGGGGGCTAAACTTAGTGGCCTTGCAGTGAGCTATATGTACAGCCCCTCTCTTTTTTTAAAGTTTTAAACTTCAACACAGGGGTCTCTCTAAATTGCCTAGGCTGGATTTGAACTTGCATTTCCTCTACCTCAGTCTCTCAAGAGCTGGGATTACAGACATGTGTCACTCTACCTGACTTTATGAATGCTCTTAACAGAAATTGAAGCCAAGTGAATTTCCTTATTTAATGTTAAATGGCCCCCCAAAAAATCAATTAGCAAGTACTCTATATTCTTTGTGAGCATTTTTCTTTAACTGAAATTTGCATTTGCTTCAGTATTATTTTGTTAGAATTTTAAGAGTGAGGAAATGATTCTCCCTATATCCTCCCCATGTCATAAATTTAAAAGTAACTGGCTTTTATGAAAAAAAAAATTACCAAAGGACATATAAATCTCTTAGTCCTCTCCCTGGAGGCACCTGCTATTAACTGTTCTTGGTATAGCCTTTCAGAATATTTATTTATATGTATGTTAGCATCAGTAAGTGGGTATTTCCCTTTTTAAGTAGAAACAAGATGTACTGTACAACCCCTTCTATACTTTTTTCCTCCACTTAATAATATAACTTAGATATTGCTTGAGACTATTATAAACAGACAAAACATATTCTTTCATAGGGCTTCAAGTTTTTCATTTTATGAATATACTAAAATATATTTAATCAGTGTTTTTTGATGGGCATTTAGATTGTTTCCAGTCTCTTGCTATTGTGAACAGCATTAAAGAGGACAGTCTTCAATATACACATCTCTGTATTTGTAATGTTGTAGGACAGTTTCTAGGAGAATTGCTAGGTAATTGAGTAATCTCAAAAATTTTAAAAAATCTTTGCCATTCTGATAATGAAAAGTAATACTTCAGTGACTGAATGACTATTTCATTATTTCAGTGCTTATATGTACATTCCTTTGATTTGAATTTAAACATTTTTTTCAAAAGTTTAGAAGATATTTATATTTCCCTTTCATGGAATGCATTTTATTTGAATATTTGAAAAAATAATTCAAGAAGAAACAGGTAATCTCTGCCAATCTGAAAGGATCTCATCTCATTTCCTTTCAGAGAACAACTTATTCCCCACTCCCCTTCTTAAATCTTGGAAAGAAGCTCACCTGGAAAATCGTGGTCATGTTTCTAAACTCCTTTCTATGAAGCTTTCAGATAAGGAAAACCCTCTAGGACCTTTTACTAAATCAGAGAAGCTTCTTCTACCATTTGTTTCTCTCTCTGTTGCGATTAAAGAGTTATTTATAGAGAACCTTTGAGTAATGATCCTCCATCCCCTTCTAATGCTCATGCCTCTTAGGAGTTGAACACTATTGAATAGATGAGTGATCGCTTTAGCAAATGCACACACCTGTTGATGTTTACATCTTTCATCACCCCCTGCCTCAAGTTGTATGATTTAACTTCCTCCAAGTACCTCTGAAAATTTCAGACTAATGCTTCTGGAAGCACTTACTCAGGATTCTGTTTATTCCTTGGGAGTGGAAAAAACAATGGTATGGGCAAATTGGAGGTATAGGCTCTAGACATGGTTTTCTCTCTGATTAGAAGTTTAGTCTAGAAGGGATTCCCCATCTCCTACACCTGACTGAGCACCTTAAAATGCACATGGTTCTAATAGAGGGTTCTAATATTCTATTTTTCATTGAGTAGATTGCTGGTGCTGCTGTCACCCTTAATTTCAGATATACTCGGGATTTGGGAGCAAAGTCTTTTTATGGATGATCTCCAATCTAAAAGGCATCTGTGATGAGTGTCCTAGCATTGTTCTTGTTCTCTCAAGTCATTAGACATAGTTAATTGTTCCAAAGCACATGCATTCTGTGAAAGGAAGGTATTAATGTAGGACCTTGGATGCCCCCAGCTCCTTGGCCTGTGAGGGGTAACCTGCTGCTGTTCCTGGAAGCCACAATCCACCTTTCTCGGAGCCCCTCTCCTTTTATTTCTTCTGCAGTACTCTGCTAGTGCTAAGTGACATGGAGAATAAATCCTCCATGGCTATTAAAGAATCTCTTACTCTTTTCTAAATCTCTTTTGCTTTCTCCCATCAACTGGTGAAGAATTGAATATGGTGCTCAAGAGATCAGTTTCAAGGTTTAAAAAAAAGGTTTATATTTTTATACTCTTTTCATCACCACCAAGTCTCACTTTAGAGCTCTTAATTTTTTTTATGTCTGTTCTTTTGCTTTCCTGTTCTTGTTCAGTTTACAATGTTTTATTCTGGAATAGAACATCTTATGTGATCAAAAATTGTCTTCAAATAACAGAGGTTACCAAGCAGCAGAATTGAGGTGGAGTGGGGACCCAATGACGCAGTTTAGGGAACAGAAAGTGACAACAGTTTTTGGCCTTATTACCCATGACTAGAACCCTATCCTTTTCCTGAATTATTTCTTAGAATAAGTTTCCTATTATGTGCCCCAAACTAAGGGAAAGATCATCAAATGGCTTTTACCTATTCTAAGACTTTTTGTATCAACATTCAATCTGTTTTTGGCAGGGTGTCTCCAGGGTTAATGAGCCAGCTGGAAGCATGGGAACTGCATTTTGTCTTCAGCTCTCCCATTAATGATTAGTAATCTTGAACTAACCCCATACTCTCTCTGGCTCTAATTTTACAAATGGAAATAATTGAACCATATAACCCCCTGGGGTGGTCACAGGGAAAAATAATGATAATGATTCTGAAGTCACTAACAGAGTATGGACTGAATGCTTATTATTGCAGTCATTCTTGGCTTTTATTCTCTGGCAGTATCTGAGGACTTAAATATGTGATGAGGACTTTAAGTGTATGAGTTTGAACGTGTCCTTGCTTTTCCTCTATCCAGGTGCTATTTGAACTTGCTCGCTATCACGCCCCCTCCACCATCTTCCTGGATGAGCTGGAGTCGGTGATGAGTCAGAGAGGAACTGCTCCCGGGTAACGGACGAGTTTTTTTGGTCATCATTTCTCCCCTTTTGTAAGTGTGTTTGATGGTCGGAAGCCCATAGACATTTACCAGCAGAATGAGCCTATTAATAAGCCCACAAATTTTCTGCAGACACATGAAAAGGTCTTTAAATTAGATCCTGTTAACTGAATAGCTGATTTGAGTAGTTTTTATAACCAGAGGAAATGTCATCCTCCCTCCCCTCCATCCCCACAGAGTGGTTTTCAGGCT
Organism: Hydrochoerus hydrochaeris; assembly: GCA_004027455.1. Classification (NCBI taxonomy): domain Eukaryota; kingdom Metazoa; phylum Chordata; class Mammalia; order Rodentia; family Hydrochaeridae; genus Hydrochoerus; species Hydrochoerus hydrochaeris. Next base: position 101,240 of record PVLA01006181.1, on the reverse strand, counting down.
TGCGGATCATCTGGCCCCAGGATCCCAGGTTGCCATAATAGCCCTGCCAGCTCAAAATATCTGCCTGTGATGGCTCCTGGAACAGGGCTTGCCCACTGAGCCAGGGCAGTGGGCTGAGTCTATGTCATTCCCTGTAGTGGTCATTGAGAGTATGTGAGACCAGGAAGCCACAACTTCTCTGATCTCAGGTTATGGCTCAGCATGTCTGATTTTAAATATGTCACATAGGTTATTTCTAAAGATTAAGTGTCCCAAGCAGTAAGAAACACTTTGCAGACTGTGATGAGCCTTCTGTTTATGCTTTTAAAAGGCCAAAGTAGAGTTTGCCTTTCTTTTCTTTTCCTTTCTTTCTTTTCTTCTTTCTTCCTTTCTTTCTCTCTCTCTCTCTTTTCTCTCCTTTTTTTGCTTGGTTTTAAGACTGGCTTTCTATCTCATTCAGAGGTATTTTTTAAAGAAACATTTACTAACTTTGGCAAATGTGGCTTGAAAAAAACAGATCTTGGAAATCTCAACACAGCTGCATTTATTAGTGACCTTTCATGGTCTATTGTTAAGGCAGAACTAACAGTAATAAAAAGTAAGTAATTTGCTTGTTGGAAGCATAACTAGAACATAATTTATGGAATATTACTCAGTGGAAACATTTTCTCAGGAGGGGAAAACAAGCACGAGGGAGTACTCAAGTCAGATGAGGCTTATACAATTCATTAAAAGTAACATTTTTCAGGGCTTAAGAATTTTGAGCTATAGTACTTTTTCTCCCTATACTGAGTTTGATAAAGGCAAAGAATTGCACACCACCTGAGAGGCCCTCTGACCATGCCGGGAGTCATTCTCTGCAAAGACAGCATCCTCAGGGCTAACCTCTTCCTAAAGATCTGTGCACAGGTTGTCAGGTTTACTTTGTTGATTCCCCGCCCCTCCCCGCCAGGTTTCCCACAGGTTTGATTGAACCAACATGGGAGCCTTGCCATCCTTGAGTGGGCTCCCTCCTGGCTTGCCCGGCACTCTGGTTTCCTTGTATTCAATTTAAGACTCTAAATATAGTCTTCAAAAGATTAGGGAATAAGAGAAGGTTCTTTGACATCTTGGATCATATGATGTTAAACAGTCATGCTTATGGGCAAATGCTAAATACATATAGAACTATACTGTGAGACAGTATGCTGTCTTAGGAAATGATAGGTGGGTATTAAGGGCCATAGATCCTAAAGAGTTATGTGGATATTGAACACCTCCAATCTGAAAATCCCATATCTGAAGTGTTCTAAAATTTGAAACTTTGTGTCTGATAACATGATGCTCTATGTGAAAAATCCCACACCATAAAAATTGGTCTCAGCACATAAAATTATTTAAAATATTGTACACATTAACTTCAATTTCTGTGTATATGGTCTCTATGAAACATAAATTAATTTCATGCTTATACCCCATGTACACCTTGGGTTCCATGTCATTGTTTCACTTCTCATTAGAAGAGAGAAACTGACTCAGTATATGAAAAATGTGATAAAAAAATACAGTGAATGGTTAATTTTTTAAAAAAAATTTATTATGAGAAGAGTCACATTATTTTTAATCCCTCTCAAAATATTCTCCTCTGCTTTAAACACATTTCTCTCATCATTCTTATCACTTTCTGAAGCAGTTCTTGAAGTTCTCTTTCATGAGTATCATTAGTTGTGTTGTCATGGTTGCCTCAAGTTTCAAAAAAACATTTAATTTTTGACTTTGGGAAAGAGCCAAGAGTCACACTGTCCCAGATACAGTGAATAAGGTGGATGAAGACACATAGTGATGTTTTTATTTGACAGAAATTATTGTAAACATTTCAAATTCATTCAGGACATCAACACAGCCACAGTGACACAATTTAAAGACAGTCAAAGGGGGCATTTCTAGAACTGCTTCAGAAAGTGGCAAGAATGAGCAGATAAGTGTGTGTGAACTGAGCAGGAGTCTTGTGAGGAGGATTAATGTCAATATGTCACTTACTGTAGTAACTTTTTAAAATTTAAAAATCCAGTTTGGGATTACTCAAAATGTATATTGTGTTGTACCAAAAAATCCAATGTATTTGGTGATTATGCCTCATAGTTCATTTCACTTAACAATTTAGAGCTATAAATGATACTATAAGAAACTATGTGATACTATAAATGATACTATAAGATACTATGTGAAAGAACTTCTTTGCATGCTATGTAAATGAAAGTGATTATTCTCAATTATGCCATTTTTAAAAGGGTATATAATGCTGCAGACAGGTCCAACTAGGCTAGATTTAATGTACCAGTGACACTCAGTTTTTTCCTAGTTCACTGCCCACCTTAGCTTTTCTTTTAAATAACATCTTTACATTTACTTATTTCCTTCTTTTCTATGTGAACATTCTTTAATACCATATTGTTTGTTTTCTCTAAGTATAGTATCAGTGGCTCCATTAGCTATCCAAACAGAACTCTTTCTATAGTTACTTTTGTGTGACTTGAAGGAATCACATATCCTGTCTCTGCAGAGGGGAACATGAAGGCAGCCTGCGGATGAAGACTGAGTTACTGGTGCAGATGGACGGGCTGGCACGTTCAGAGGATCTTGTATTTGTCTTAGCAGCATCTAACCTGCCATGGTAAGAGATCAAGAATGTATGTGTTGGGCATATTTTCTTGAGCCACCAATAAAGATGAAGATTTTACAGTGACAACTTTGGTCAAAGCCTAGTTGTTTGGTTCCATCTATATGAGATTAATTTCAAGGGTCACTGTTCATGTCCCCAATCTGTCTATACCATGAAAAAAATCTGCCTTGATAGAACACAGGCCAGGGTTACCAGTGGCAATATTTAGAGTAGATAAAGTAGACTAAATTAAGTAAGTCAGTTTTTTGTATCATCTATATCAGATTCAATCAACTTCAGATAAAAATAGTGGAAAAAATTGTATCTGGATTGAACATGTAAGTACTTTTTCCCTCTTGTCATCATTTCCTAAACAGTAAACTATTTCCTAGCATGTACATTGTATTATAAGTAATCTAGAAATGATTTAAAGTATACAGAAGGATGTATACAGACTATGTGCTAATTCTAAGCCATTTCATATAAGGGACTTGAACATCTGCAAATTTTGGTCTCCATGGGGAGGGGAGTGGGATGATGGAGCCAGCCCTCCCAGTCCTCCCAGAGATGCCTGTGTTAGGTTCAAATTAAGCAGAACTTTTTTTTTTTTTTTTTGTACTGGGGATCAAACTCATGACTTTATGCTTGCCAGGCAGGCACTTATGCTGCCGAGCTAAATCCCCAGCCCTGAACTTTGGTACAGAACTCTAAAATGCTCAAAAATCTCCAGGTGACTTGGAACATTCCAGAAATAACATGCTTGAATTACATCAGTATTAAAATTAAACTTTTTTAAGTTAAGAGGAAAATCTGTTTCTTAATATGCAGAAATAAAAAGCTAAATAATCTCTAATTGAAAATATAATCTATGCTGAGTCTTTTATTCAAATTGTATCCCAGAGTGACTTAAAAACAATTCTAGAAGTAGAACTTGGAATTAAGAGATTTTGATGGGAAGAACAATATCTACTTGGAGAATATATTTTGAAATAATTATAATCCCTTTATAATTCTAAGAATAATTTTCACATACATATTTTTTAGAGGCACAAATGAGGCAGGAGACAGAGCAAACAGTGCCATTCCCATTCTCAAAGGGGAACCAAAACCAAAAATGGCAAATCCACCCATAGTCAATAGCTGTCTTGCAACAGAGCTGAGACTTGTGACTCGCTCCAACTACCCCACCCCAATATCTCTTTCTACATTCAAAAATGAACAAAGGAAAGTCTTCTGTCATATATGCTGATCATCTGAGTTCCAAACAAGAAGTTGCTGAGAAGAAATTACATTTTTTTAAAAAAAAATTTTATTTAAAGAGAAAAAAAAACATGTAAAGGGTAGAGATAATATAGAATTTCAGAAAAAAGATAAACAAGAAATCAGTAAATATGATAAATTACATATTGTCCTCTTAGAAATAGTTGTTCAAGTTACAAAATTAAAGCATACAAAGTAGATCGTCAAACAGTGAGAGTGTAAATGGCTATGCATACATGAGTCTCTATATGTATTTCTATTCTTTCTGTATTAGAGGGAAAAACAACTTAGCAAGATACAACAAAACAAATTCCTATAAAAACATGAAACCAAAAAGTCGTATAAAACCACAGTACAAGGTGATCTACAATGATTGCTGTATTGTTTCTTATTATCTTCAATAGAATTGCCTATATCATCAGGCATAAATGAATATAGCAGTATAATTGAATATAGCAGTACATAACAATTTTAGTAAAAAATAAAGCATTGTAGACAATATAAAACTTCAAAGGCAGGTAATAATCAAACCAGAGTGGATATTCTAGTGAATCTTGTCATCTTAAGTGCAGTTGCCTATACTCTCAGACTTGATACCATCAATCATAACAGCTTTGAATAAAATCTATCAATACAAAACAGTGATCTAACGGACCAGATTTGATTACAATCAGTTATGGTAAAACAGTGTAGGTTTTACAGAGCTTTAGATTGACTTAATAGGAAATTAAGGATGATTACCGTACTATATCCTGTCATTTTCGGGATTACTGTTTGTACCCTCAAATCTAGTACAGGTAGAATGACTGGAACAGAATATAACACATCTAAGCAGAGTAGTGTGAGTAATGTGGGTTTTTAAATCCTGGTGCACTATTAACAATATAGTGTATCAAGGCCATCTATGTCAGAGATTATAGCCAACCTTCTCTGCCTCATTTCTGCTATGCTATTTTTCTGCCTGTTTGTCTACTTTTCTCCTTCATTCTACTGCCTGCCCCACTCATTGAGGCCTTTCTGCCACTGTTCCTAAAATCCTGGTATTTTTTTCTCTCGCTCAAATGTCCTTCAGTATTCTCTGTAGGGTTGGATTGTTGGTCACAAACTCACCCAGTTCCTCTTTGTCATGGAAGCATCTTGTTTCTCCATTAATTTCTAGTGACAGTTTTGCAGGGTACATCAATCTGGGCTGGAGGTTATTTTCTTTCAGGGCTTGGAATATTTTACTCCAAGTTCTTCTTGATCTGATGGGCTGTGTGGAGAAGTCAGTCGTGATCCTGATGGGCTTACCTTTATAGGTAATCTGTTTCTTTTCTCTGATGGCTTTTAATATTCTGTTTTTATATTGAATTTCTGGTATCTTGATTATTATATGTCTGGGTGTAGCTCTGTCTTGGTTGTAGGTGGCTGGGGTTCTGTATGCCTCACACAACTGAATGTCATTTTCTTTTCCCATACTTGGGAAGTTTTCCTTAATTATTTCCGTAAATAGCCTTTGTAATTCGCCTGTATGTATTCCTGCTTCTTTGTTCACATTTCTTATTCTTAAATTGTAGATTCTCTTATCTTCTAGCCTTTGTATTGTTACTGCCTGTTTCCTTGTTATTTTTAAGAGATCTTTCCTTTCATAATCACACATTGCAAACTTGTCTTCAAGTTTTGATAGTCTATCCTTAGTTTCTTTTAAGGCATTTTGCCAGCTTTCAATGGAATTTTTAATTTCCTGGTAGTCTCTTTGAATCTGCTTCATGTATCCTATATTTTCTTTATATTCTCTATCGAATGTTTCTCTCCTTTTTTTGTGTTCCTCCCTTCTACCATCTGTATCTTCCTGAGAGATGCTCCCTGAGAGCATTTCTTTTATTACTCTACTTATATCTTGCTTTACCTGATTTAATATTTCAGTTTTGAGCTCATCTACAAGGTCCCAAAGATATCTTTTAATGTCCATTGAAGCCATGGCTACTGTTGTGTGTTTGCTGCCCTCAGTCGCCCTTGTTTTTCCCTCTCCTGGATCAGGGCTCTCAGGGTTCTGGGCTGGGGGCCTCTTCCTGCCTCTCTCTCCTGTCATGGTCCTGGCTTCCTCCACACAGGTCACATTGCAGGTCCCAGCCCCCTTTCCTGTTGGCCACGCCTCCTCTGAAGCACGTTTGTGAGGGTCCTCCCCCCCTCATGACTGCTCTTATCACTGAGGTGCAAGCAGCAGCTGCCTAACCTGCCCCTCCCCACTGGGCCAACCAAACTGCAGAGGCTTTCCCCTGGTTAATGCTTGCTAGGCGCAGGAAATTGATTTGGGATGGCTCATTGGGTTCCAGCCAGGGGCACAACCCAGTCCAAACAAATCCCATGAATCTGCTTTGGGGAGGGAGGAACCAAATGAAGTCACTGTTGCTCCCAGTTCAGGCTACTCCTGCCAGATTCCAACATGTTGCCCATTTGATCACACCCTTCTTGTGGTGGGGGGTGTCCCAATCCCAGCACTGACCATGGATTAATGAAAGTCCCTCTGCCGGCTCCGCTCTCCATCAGGCTCACCAACCCCCAACTTCAGCGCTGCTCTGCTTCCCGTGAGTCATGGTGGGAATGAGTTTGGGCGGCTCTGCCAGCCGTGGCGGATTCAGGTTGGTGCAAATTCAGTCCACTGCAGAACTGGCAGGTTGCAGTGAAAACACTGTGTCCAGCTGTTCCAGTTGTAGTCCCAACGTATTTGATTAGCTTTTTTACATTTTAATTTCTTCCTGTGTCAAGAGGATCCATCTCCCTCTGTCTGGGTCTCTCCAGGGTATTTTATTCTGGCGTATGAGTTGTTTCTTTCGGGAGGCTCTGTTTTTTGTTGCTCACTGATTGGCCATCTTGTCTTCCTTAGAAATTACAATTTTTGTGTGCAATCTGTTGTTTTAAATATATTCACTATTTAAACTTGGCTCTACCATCCTATACATTTATAAGATTTTCTTTCTTGTGTTCAAGTGATCAGCATTTTACATTTTGAAGACAGATATGTCTATACACAATATTAAAGTGGAGTTCAAATAGAAAAGTGCTATTTAAGTGTGTTAAATAAAATAAAAATTACTGGAGGCTATTGTTTTGGACTAAGCTCCCCATGGGACCCCAATAGACGAAACTACAAACCAAAATAGAGTCATTCATGCTAATTTCACTTCATTAAATCAAAACAAAATTGTTATCTGAACTTCTAGGGAATCAGGAGAGCTATTAGCCCAAATACCCAAGCAGGCTAGCTTCAACAGGCATGATAATGAAATCCATCTGCTTTAATCCTTAACGAAAGAAAGAAAGAAAGAAGAAAGAAAGAAACCTGATGTTAAGCAGTTAGCTATATTTGTATTGTTCTGTCTCCCTGTCCCTGCTTTACAAGAAAAGTAACTTTGAAATGACGAATCCACTCTTCATTCTTTGTTTTCTTCGTCCTTTGTAAAACCACCTAAAGTGGCTGCACCATTTTACATTCCCTTAGCAACGGATGAGTATTTCAACTTCTCCATATCTCCAGGAATACTTGTTGTTTTCTGTCCTTTTTATTATAGTATGCATCCAAATTGATGAAGTGGTGCTTTGTGGTGGTGATTTGCAATCTTTCCATGATGATTAATGCTACTGAAAAGCATCTTTTCAGATACCTTTTGGCCAATTGCATATCTTCTTTGGAGAAACATCTTTCACATTTGTTGTTCATGTAAAAACTTCTTTTCATTATTGAGTTAGAGTTTTAAAATATATTCTGGATATAAATCCTCTGTCAGATATACGATTGTAAATATTTTCAACCTAAATAACATATATATATAGAGAGAGTCTCTGAAAATTAGTTTATTTGGGATGAGCAGAGCACTGCAATGGGAACATACACACCATCATAACTGTGGTGTACTGAAGGAGATTGAGGCAAGAGAAGTTATTAAAAGCAAAACTATGAGGAAGATCACATAGTTGGATACAAGAACCTTTTCACACAAACAATAATATTGAGTGTTCAGGATCAGTGGTAAGGGTGGTACCAACAAGGTTGAAAAGCTAGTTGCTGAACAGATGTTCTTACCTTCTTTATATAAGGTTGAGATGGCCTTTGTGCAGTATTGTGGTTCTGGTAGAGGCTTTGGCGATCAGTTGTTTTTGTCAGGAACCCAACAGTAAGACCCTCTCCTTTTTTTTTTTTTTTTTTTGGTACTAGGGATCAAACTCACAACCTCATGCTTGCCAGGACAGGCCCCATGATAGAGTTATCTATCCCAAAGGTCCAGGGTGCTGTTAAGAACTAAGACTTTCACAGTTAGTGTAAAGATACACATAGTACCATCTCTGACCTCTACCCTCTAGATACCAGTAGCATCGCCCCCTTTGTGGGACAATCATTATCTTTCCAGGACTTTGCAAGATGCCCCAAAGTACAAAATTGCTCCCCAATCATAATCATTGGATTGATAACATAGACATTACAGAGATAAGCTGCCACATATTTCACAACTAAATTTTCAACTTTTTAAGAGTCATATAAAATTACTGGATTTGTTTTTATAATATAAAGGTATCATATAAATTATTCTGTCTCAATTTTTTTCTTTAATAAACTATCAAAATATTCTGAAGATCTTCTTAAGTATATAAGTTCTTCCTTACACCATGTAAAGTACTTCCTTATACCCTGTAAAGTGCTTAGTACTTCATTTTGTGTATATAATTTATGTCATTAGTCACTAGTGATGGGAGCCTGTGTTTTTCTCTTTTGCTATGAAACATAATTCTGCAATAAGCAACACATACATCATTTTGAGTATTTGCCTCTGTATCTATGAGGCAGATTCCTGGAAGTAGAATTGCTTAATCAGAGGGTTAATATATGTGAAATTATGGTACAGACTGCCAAATTTCCTTCCACAAAGGTTGTGCCATTTCACATTCCCACTAGTGTTCCACTTTGTTACTTGATATTCCAATGTCATTAAATACCCTCCAAAGCTGGATTTTATAATAGCTGCCCAAAAATTCCATATACCATAATTTGGTTAGTTGTCACTCTTTCTGCAAGTGGAATGATGAATTTCTTTCTTGGTCTATGGCATCACAGAGAAGGCAAAAAGGAAGCAAGAAATAACAGCTCATGTGTGTCATCTGATGTGTAAATAAGCAATAGAGCCATAACAAATGTCACATCTTTAATATATTACCACTTAAAGTAATGGCCATGTAAGAAATTTAGCAAGCACAATTAGGGCTAATTTCACACACCTTGATTGTTGACTGTTTACAAACTCAGACATCTGAGTCCAGAGGAAAACAAAGCACTGAACAGGGCCATTAAGGCAAATGCCATCTCTAGATGTCTGTTTAGCTCTACAAATAAGTATGAAAACTGGATGCACAGCATGCTGAAACTCATGTTTTGCTTGCTGCTTACAAAAGAGCTAGAAATCAAAAAAGAACACATCTTTTTTGAGATGCACAAAATCACATGCTTGGTATGACCAAACTAGATTAAAAAACCAAAAACCAACTTTTTTTTTAACCTTTAGAGAAAAACATAGGAGGCAATTGATTATTACACTAGGAATAGAATCATCTTCATATTGGTGTGCATATCAGCAGTGAGTCTCTAGTACTTTCTTGTTCACTTTTTTTTTTACTTTTTTTCCAACTAGATTTGAAACACCCCTGAAACAGATGTTAACTTGGCTATCTTTCCATCGTTCATCTAAACTGAGTTCTACCCAAATGGCCTCTCTCCTCTCTGGTGTATGTGTTGCTTATTGCAGAATTATGTTTAATAGCAAAAGAGAAAAACACAGGCTCCCATCACTAGTGACTAATGAGATAAATTATATACAAAAAATGAAGTACTAAGCACTTTACAGGGTATAAGGAAGTACTTTACATAGTGTAAGGAAGAACTTACATACTTAAGAAGATCTTCAGAATATTTTGATAGTTTATTAAAGAAAAAAAATGAGACAGAAATCTATATTTCTGATCAAAGAAATCAATAGACATAACCCTGGTTTTTCCACACTAAACCACAGGCTTTCTTGGGCTTCTGGGAGAAGCTGTCCTCTCTGAGTTCCTGCCTTTTAGCATTGCACTTTGACTAGATCAACATTCCTTGAACATGGCCTTCCACAGGTCAGTCAGTACAAAATGGAGGATCTAGTGATCTGGTATGTTTCACTAGATATGGTGATCTAGTGATCTGGTATGTTTCAGCAAGATAGACAGTCAAATGGTTTTCCTATGGCAGGGCTTCTCGATGTCCTTAGCAGGCTCTGTGTGTTGTGGCTCCTTCACGAGAAATGATAAAGCAGTACTTCCATGCTTATATGACCCTGGCCCCCTTTCCTTCAGGACCAACTCACAAAGCCAGGGTTCCTTGACAACCCTTTGGGAGACATGAGTTTATGTTAAGTCATTCCAACAAGATGAATGCATTTTCCAGTCCTGTCACTAGGGAGAGCAGGTGTTACTTGGGATGTTTTTCAACTGTGCAGATCTGCATTTTTAAGCTACAGGTTTCTCCCTAATAGGATAGATGAGATGCACAAAAACAAACAAACAAACAAACAAACAAAAAGATCACAGCACTCACTGCCATGTCATTCCTAAAGTTCTTATATTTAAAAAAAAATTTTAAATTTTACTTTAAAGAGGATAAAACAGAATAAAACCAGTCAAAACAAACCAGTGGAAGAGATACAAGACTTCAAAACATTATGAAGTCAACACTAGGTATCATAAAGCCCCTTGATGTCTTCAAAATAGCTGCAGATAACTTCAGATATAGTAAAAATCAATGAAAAATCTCTACTCAAAGTGCGAGACTGTAGTGTTTCTCTGATGCTTTCCATTGCTAATGATTATGTTTTCCTAACCTACCCTTCACAGCCTGCCTGTACCCTTAACTCCATTTTCCATCCTGAATGGGTTTCTATGGTGCTCTAAATGAAGCCTTTGAAACCTGAACCTTTTTGTATCCTATAGGTATAAACTCCCAAATCAGCCATACCTTCATTTTCCACTACCCAGTCTCATTTTTCAGTTTCCTCTTCATTTTTGGTCCTTGGGAATTTTGGCACTGCTTCTTTATGAGATTAGTTGTTCATGAAAAAAGTATTTCCTATAATTAATTGAGCCTTTAAAGGAATCTATAGCAAAAGATTTCTGTGTATATGGGGTTTCATTTTATTTATTTATTTTTTAGAAATAGAGCTTTCTCATTTTTTCTTTTCAACTAGGTAATGTATTTGCTGGTAAGAGTAATGGAGGAGTATGTCTTCTTTTTTGGTGTTGTAGTAACTACAAGTAATTTTCATTCTTCATTATAAAGAAATGCTTTTACCCACACAGTAGGATGTAACTGTGCTACTTGTTCCACACTCTTATTGGATTCCCTTTTCTCCTTCTGTGAGCTCACTTCTCAGAAATGGAAACTCAGGAACTCCATCCTTCTAGCCATCTTTGGAAGCAGTGCCTAACCAAGTGAATTGGATGGTTTATCCCTGAGACACACTGGTCCTGTGATTTTCACTAAAGATGAAAATACAGTATTTTCTTCCCTTTGCTCAAGTTGGTACAGCTTTTCTCTATTATTTTGATCTAGAGATGACTATAAAATGGTAATTTTCAGCAAAGCAGATTCACCTTCATACATAACTCAAGGACTGAGGCCAGGCCATTTCATACAAAGCCAATAGCCTTGCATGTAAAGTCCATTCATCCATCCGCCTGGACTGAGCACCTTCTGAATATTCTGCCTGATGAAGGGAGAAGGAATCTAAGACCTATGGTCTATAGTCCTTGGTCTCCAGAAGCTGGCAGTTGAATGAGATAATCATGAACTATAAACACAAATAACCCAGAGCTGAGATACAACTAGCAACAGGTGATTGGTACAGAAAATAAGTAAAATAAAATCACAAAGGGAAGAGATAAAATTTTTGATCACAAATATTTTTACCAAAAAAAGGCCTATATGAGATCCAGAGCACTTGATTTGGCCCTATAAATATGACTTGACTTCCAATAAATGAAGTGAAAGTTCCACATGAAGAAAATGGTTGGAGTAGAAACCTAGAATTAGGTTGGTCTCACAGTTACTTCTCTCGTTGTTGAGACAAAATACCTGACACTCAAAGTTACAGGAAGAAAGGTTTATTTAGCTCACAGCTTATAGTTTTTAGTCTATAATCAGCTGGTTCCAAGGCATAGTATCATGGCATGGCAAACTGGCATTGAAGAGGAGAAACTTCATCATGGGCAGACTGTAGCAAAACAACAAGGGGTGACAACTCTTCCCATACCTTATATCTTATCTAGGGAGCATTCACATCCTTAATCCTAGTTCCCTTGATCCTAGCATTGTACCATGATTCAATCCCAGCATCACACACTCTAGATCCCGCCACTGCTGAAAAACCCCACCTAAGACTGCATGAGGCTTTGCAGGGACTGTAAGGAATATTATGAGACAGAGACCAGCCAAGACTACCAGGCTTAAGTAAAGGCAACATGGCATGGAATTTATTGTGCCTGGGTAGAGGCAGATAGAAGGCAAAAAGGCCATCTGTTGAGAGCAAAGAGAAGTGGTCCTTTTTTAATATGGTTTGAAAGAAGGCAAGGGACATTAGGTGAGAAGATCTTAGTAAATTTCGGTGGTCAAAGTTCTCTGGATGTTTCATGCCTCAGTGGGCAAAGTCCTTGAGGTGAATGCTTGGGTGTCTTTAGATGTCCAGGTGCTTGTAAGATTCTTGTTCCATCTGTTCTGTTTTAAGACATCCTGTTTGTTGAGGGCACCAGGGCACCTGAGAACAATGTCTTTACTGGCAGACAGGTTGGGTATTAGAAGAGACAGGCCCAAATTGAGCCTTACAAGGACATCTACATGTAAGCCCTAACAGTTGGTAAAAGAGACTCAGAGATTGGCAAGCAGAACAGTTAAGCCCAGTTGGAAAATGCATAGATAGCAGCCTACTGAAGCATGGCTCATGGTGGAAGGCGAAGAAACTCTCAATGTTATCAATACTGTTTCCCCATTACCTACTAAGGAACATTACAATTCCTTCATCTGCCCTTCAAAGGTTATCATGACTGCGCTTTTCATGCTTACGATGGACTGCAAAGACTTTGCTTACAAAGTTGATGTCTGTTTTTTTCTTAACCATACCAAAATAATTTAAACTTAATATATTTTAACTATTGAAGGAACAAACATGAGTCATGTTTATTTCTATATTCTGTAAGATTTAGAATGCTTTCTTTTCCAAGAACCACACAGTTTAGCAGGCAAGACTGGCCAAGGGCTAACAAAAGTAACTTGGGGTCTGGTGCAGGTGCTCAGGTACCAGGTGCAAGGAATTGTGGCTCGCATAAGCTGTCAGTGCAGCCAGTGACGTTGTACCTTTTATCCAGCAGTGGGCTGCCAGGCCAGGCTCTGGGGTCTCTGTGCCTTCACTGTGGTTCACACGCCTTATACATCTCATACTTGGTGGTCATTTTGCCCTCTGAGGAGACTGAAGTACAAACAACTAGAAGATAGGAGACAGAAAGCAACTAACGTAAAGAATCAAAGCACTTGGGGCAGGGTCTTTGCTCAGTGCTAAGAGTGCTTGCCTAGTTCTGTTTTGGTTCCCAACACTCATCCTCCACAAAATCAAAGTGCAGAAGCTGAGAGGGAGTGTTTTCTGGTCACCACAGGTTACATTTTTTATATGAATATATTGGCATAAAGAATGATTCCTGGGTACATTCCATTTGTCCTTTGTTTCCTCCTTTGTATGATTCTATTATTATTGATGTCATTAAAAGTGCATTCATCAGGCCTGGCTGTCAGAGAGTTGCACTTATTTTATGCCCACAAGCAGTTTTGAGGTAAATCTCTTGCTTTAGGGCTTTAATTGATCAATACAGACATCTGTGGTGAAGGATTAGTTTCCCACCTCCCTCTACAAGACTTTGTTTTGCTATGGCACTCTGATCTTCCTATGAAGAAACCACTCAGTTGAGATAGAGACAACAAAAAGTAGATTCTGTCTCCATTGATGTTTAATACTTTCAGATGCATCGTCCTGACACGTGTCTGAGACATGTCTCCATACCAGCTCTCTCCCCAGAACTGCTTGTCCTCTGGACCTGCCACATAGAGGAGACCCCAGGCTCTTGCCTCACCATCTTGCTCTGTGTCAAACCCTCTGGTCCTCTGATCCCAGACTGCCTTTTGTTTCAGTGCATTTTCCTTTGTAGAGTCCTCCAGTATTTTCCTAACAAGACAGATGGAAGTTAAATCTCTTTTATGCTTTGCATGTTGAAAATATCTTCATTCTATCTTCTAACTTAATTGCTCATTTGACCGAGATACAGATTTCTTCATGGGAAATTAGATTTTGCTCAGAATTTTAAAGACACTGCATTGTTTTCCTTTAGTATCTCGCATTGCTGTTGCAAAGTCTGGACTCCAGAAACTCACTGTGAGAGTGAGAGTCCTGTGTCACATTCACAAACTCTTGGACCTCACGCAAGTTATTTAACCTTTTCTAGCTTTAGTTTCCTCATCTTCAAAATGGAGATGATAATAGCAACTACTTCATAGGGTTGTTGTAAGACTTAAATGAATTGACATCTTTAAAATAACTAAAGCAGTGCCTGCCACTTAGTGCTATTTAAGCGTTAGTTTTCATTAATATTTCAAATACAGAAAACTATTTCCTAGAATTCCAGGGTTTCCTTGCATGATGCCATTCATGATATCCCACTCTCTTTTTGCTTCTTTTCTCTTTTTCTACAACTCTTGGTACTTGCATGTTGGCTTTCCTAGACTAAGTCCTTATTTTAAAAAAACTTTTCTACTTCTTAAATTCTTGTTCTCTGTGTATGTCTTTCTTGCCCTACTCTCTGGGAGGTTTCTGCAGCTTTATCTTCTTATATTTGGTTTCTCAAGTTGTGTTTTTGTCTCTGAATGTTATTTATAAATGGCCCCCTGTTCTTGTTTCATGGGTGCAATATTTTCTTATATGTCTCTGAGAATAGTAATTTTTTAAAGTTTCATCTGCCTGCAGGACTCTTGTTTCTTTCAGGATTTTTTTCCCCTGCTGGTAACTTGTTTTGTACTCTATCATAGAGGCTTTTTGTAGAGGTAGATCTCCTTTGCTGCCTGCTCATGTTGATAGATACATGCACACACATGCTCACCCACATCCTTTGTGAAAATCTGTGCATGGGAGAAGGGTTTGTTAACTGTGGGCTCCATACACATATAAAGACTTGGTTGGGCTATTGCACTGGGGATCCCCAAATAGCAATGTCTCTTTGTCTTTTTCCTTTGGCTGGTCAAATTGCCAGGGGGAATTTCTTGCAATCTCCTGCTTGAAAGATAAGAGCTTGGCTGCCAGTATTCTAGCGGCAGGAAGCTGGTGTCTCATTGATTAATGAAGCAAGATTTTCATGTTCTCTTCCTGTTCTCAGTATAGTACCCTGTTCTCATCTGTGTCTGAGTTTCCCAGTCCAGAGACCCTCTGCCAGGGTATGAAGGCAGCAATGCTTTCTGCCACTGGAGGCGGGGAAGAAAACTGTGAGCTAACCATTCTTTATAGACTTTCAACTAATCTAATTATTCCCAACCCACCTTCACCTCTGCTCTGAAGGTACAAAATAGTGTTAATCCCAAGCCTCTTTGGGATACTGTGATTCAAGTTAAACTGCTTTTTTACTTTCTTGACGGCTTCTTTAGGAATCCCCTGCTCAGGTTTGGTATGTTGGATTTTATTTGCTGTTATGTCTTTCCTCTTTGAAATTTTCATTGCTATAGATTTTTCTATTGTCTTTGCTTTTGTAATTTTATGCCAATGATAGACTCCTTTGGTGTTACTTTAAGGGGTTTCAGGAGGAAATGGAAGTGCTTACCACCTCAACTTTAAGTGTAAACTTAGTTAAATTAAAGCTCATCAACAATGAATTGTTTTATTTAACCCTTAATAACACATAGGGCCTTCTATGGGGAGTCTTTGAGTATGAAAGATAACATTTCTTTACTGGTTATAACCAGAAGTAATGTTCAGAGTATTGAGCATGGCAGGGAAACTGACCAGTCCAGAGACGTGCTATCATGATTGGTACCTGTGGTTGCATATCACACCCTGAGAGTATGAGCAAAGGGAAGCCGTTGAGAGCAAAGACAAATGCATGATGAACTGGAGCCCTAGGTAAAGTTCTGCCATGAAGCATAGTTTTTTTCATAGTTTTTTAAAAAATCCTTGATTCTGTCCCTTGAATATAAAAACTAGGGCAGGGGGATAGGATGCCAGGAATTGAACTTAGGACCTCATACTTGCCAGGCAGGCTTGAACATAAATTTGGCCTTGACAGAAGAAAGGTTGTGCAGAAAAAGAGATGGCTGGACCTCTGACAGAAGATGAATTTCAACTGGATGAGGCTGATAAAAACAAATGAATGCAGAAATCAGTAACTCATGTACAGAATTTTCCCTATGGCTTTTCAAGATGGAAGGATAACAAGTTAGAAAAGACACAGTCTTTTAAGAAATTTGCTCATTGTGATTTAGGATTCAGATACATTCCTTGGAAGTATGTTTTAATTTTTCCAAATTAAAAGGAAATATCATGACATTGATTCAGAATGAATAAGAGAAGTAACAGAAAACTTAGGACATTCTCAGTGTTTATAAGTGAGAAATATCTGGTGACAAATGTTTTCATTGTTTTTCTATCAATGGTTAAGCTGACTCAATATACAGGTATTTCCTAATTTATATTTAAAAAACAAATATTTCTCTCCTTTTTAGAAGCTTAAAATTTTAACACATAAAGAGTTAACGGGCTGAGGATTTACTTCTGCGGCATAAGCACCTTCCTGGCAAGTGCGAGGTCACGAGTTTGATCTCCGGTACCAAAAAAAAAAAAAAAAAAGTTAACAGACTCATACTCAAAAATAAAACTATTAATAGTAGGAATGGTAAGCTAGAACAACCAAATAGCTTCAGATGATGCAGAAATTCTTTATTTCATATAATTAACACCATAAATTACATAATGATCCCAAATAATACATTTGGAATAAAAAAAAATTTAAAAATTAACACTTGCTCCAAATAAAGATCATTAACAGATGTTAAAACTGGGGTCTGGGGGTTTAGCTCAGTGGCATAAGCGCCTGCCTTGCAAGCATGCTGTCATGAGTTCGATCCCCGGTACCGATTAAAAAATTTTTACAAATAAAAACAAACAGATATTAAAACTATTAGCTGACAGAGGATAGGAACTGGTGTTCACATGGTGTCAACATCTTGTACAAAAGAATGCTTAATACCTGCTAGGAGAAGATGTTTACTTTACAATGGAAAACACCCAGGAAGGAGCAAGTTGGTGCTGAGTTCACCAGAGCAGTGGAGTGAAGTGGTCTTTCACTCCAAAATGGGCAAGTTTCCACAGAGTTAACTCTTCCCAGAGTACCCCAGTTGTCAGGAATAATTTGCTTACTTGAAAGATCAGATTCAGTAATTCATGCAACTACAATGAGAATAGTCATGTTTAGTTGTTAGCTGGGTCCTCTTTCCTCAACTGTCATCTAAAACTACCTCCTCTACATGAGTAGCTTGAGGTTGCTCTTTTTCATTTCCTCTCCTCTCTCCCTCCCTCCCTTGTATCCTTCTTTTCTTCCTTCTCTTCCTATTTTACCAATTCTTTCTTGAAACAACAGAAGTAATTGTCCTATCCACTCCAGCACAGAGGTAGAGTGACAGTTAAAATGCAGAACTACTTCCTGTAAGGCTACATTGCTCTTAAGATACAGCTGTTGTTTTACTGTGTCACCCCCATCCCATTCCTCTGTTTCCGCTGCCATGTCAGGGAGCTAGACTGTGCCATGTTACGCCGCCTAGAGAAGAGGATCCTGGTTGATCTCCCCAGTCAAGAAGCCAGACAGGCCATGATCCACCACTGGCTGCCACCTGTGAGCAAGAGCAGAGTCCTGGAGCTTCGCACAGAGCTCGAGTACAGTGTGCTGAGCCAGGTGGGTTTCCCTGGAGGGAGGTACTCATGGCCAAGAATCTGACACAGGGTTTTGAAAAGGGCTGCTTCCTTGAGATACTTAGAAAAGATCCCAAGTTCGCCTAGCAAAGTAGCAGGCTTCTTCATGAGAGAATGAGCTCCTTGTCAATTGGGAACTTTCAGGTAGAAATAATGCAAGCTGCAGGAAACAGTGTGAAATTCAGATTCAGAGAACCTATGGTCAAATCTTGGCCTTGCTGCTAATTAGTAGTATACTTTCTGTGCCTCAGGTTCCCCATGTGTGAAATGGCTAGCTGACAAGTCACGGTTTTATTGTGGTAATTAAGAGTCTTTCACAAACAGAAAAGCTCTAGGTACATGTCTCTTTACCCTCATTATCCTCAGTACCCATTCCCAGGGTATTGTAGACGTAGTACTTGCCTTGGGAGTACACTTGCGCATGATGTGCACTGAAATTTCTCAGTGGCAGAAATGATTTTATTACAAGAACAAATGTCTACGAAATTTGACTGGCCTTGGGACAGTCCTCTATAGGCTAACCTGGGTAGTTCATTCCTCCAATATTTTACAGTGTAAATCAGATGGTGTAGGAAGTTATTGCCCTGATACTTAAGTTATCCAGATTTGTTAGGAGCATCTCTTCCTGTGGCTTTACTTGCCTGGAAGTTTTCATGTAGAGTCTGTACATAACAGACACAGAATCTAAACCCAGGTTCTAATACTGGGTGTTGCTCCAAGAATGCACAGGCCACCAGCATTCTACTTGTTGACCAGTGGCTGGGTTTGTAACTATTTCAGGAGACGGAGGGCTACTCAGGCTCCGACATTAAGCTGGTCTGCAGGGAAGCAGCCATGCGACCTGTGAGGAAGATCTTCAGTGCCCTTGAAAATCACCAGGCAGGTATGGTTGGGATCCCTTTGAAGATTTTCTGGTAGAGAAATGTGTTTACCAGTCCAACTCTCACCAGCAGATGGAGCCTGGTCCCTGTTTTTGGTGGCTGTTAGCACTTGTAGCACTTTTGTCCTGCAAATCATCCCTTTTGCACTTTTCCTATGGTGTCATTTCAGACCGATTTTGCCCACAGATGATAAACTCCTTAGGGCCTGAGCTTTTATTTCTCTGGCACACACTGAGGTTGGGTTGGATCCATTTGAGGCACTATATAAATATTAAGTAATACTTTGATAATGATACATTTAAGTCACTTTTGGGGGAGTGTTCTGGGCTTTAGGGCTAAATCATTTGCACATTAAAGAATTTTTTTTTTCCACAGGTCTCTTTTGCCTTGCCTTGTGCTGCATTAATCATTAAGAATGCTGCATTATGCATTGTCTTGAAAGGGTCTATTAACCTTTCAAGTGCATTGATCACTGAGGTTGATTGTTATGCTGTTATTATTATGTTTTCATCTAGAGAGCAGCCATCTACCTGGGATCCAGTTGGATACAGTGACCACAGCTGACTTTTTGGATGTTCTAGCTCACACCAAGCCTTCAGCAAAGAATCTGACTCAGAGATACTCAGCCTGGCAGAGAGAATTTGAGTCTGTCTGAAATCACTTACCCTGACCTGGGCACTAGGTCAACCACGGAGGTGCCCTGTTATTACTATAGGTGGGAGAAACATCATGATTGGAAGAGAAAAGAGGAAAATGATTTTGAAACAATGGAGTAATTTGTGCAACAGTATTTTATGGAAAGAGAAGATATTTTCATTAATTTTTCATCACAGATGTCAGCAAAATATTGGTGATTTCAATTACATTTATATGTGCTATTACACCAAGCACTGGAGATTTGTCTTACAATTAGACTCCATAAAATTTTGATGAACAATTTCCTGTACTTTCCTCATCTGTAAACTGTTATCTTCACTTTGAATAAAAAGATTTTCTACACACCTACTCTTGAGTTTTTCTTGCAACACTGATATCCATCAATATGCTTTTCTAAATGGCTAAACATAGCAAATAAACTTTCAATTTATTCTCTACTCCCTGTGGTCCCTCGTGTTCTAAGGGAAAAAAGACCAAAAGGCCACCATAGAGTAAGTTGATTGTACTGAATCCTTGATTTGTCCTTCATCTTACCCTGGCCCACTGCCATATCCATTGTCCTCAAAACCTCAATTCAAAACCATGGTTCTGTTTTCCAGGGAACAGTAGAAAACCTCCATTCTCCTGCCTTGGCTAGAGGTGGTCATCTGGTTTCTCAGCAGGGGATGGTTTCTGGGAACTCCATAAGTCTGTTTACCAACTTTTAACCAATCCCTCATTTAATCATGCCTCGTACCTCTCCTCCTCTCAACCTTATTCCTCCAAGACTCACCTTTGAGGTCATTCTACAGGGTGAAATTTGATTTTATCTTCTTTATGCTGATTTTAGTTCTTAACATTCCATTTACTTTCCATCTTCCAAAGTATCTTTTTGTCTAGGATGTCTGCTGTAAGTTTCTCATTTGCTAATCTTGTGCCTTTTTAACTTTGTTATTTTAGTGGAGCTTTTAGATCAACTAGCAATATGATTAATCTACCATAAAGTATCTATATAGTTTAAATATATCTGGTTGGTATGTTGTTGGATGAAAATTTAACATCCCAATATGAGGTAATTTCTTTTGGAGCAGAGGTTAGAATGTAAAGGCCTATAAAAACAAAAAAAACCTGAACTAAAATGAGTAAAGCTGGTTGTAGGAAAAGGGATAGGTGGGGACATGGTAAAATGTAGTTGGCCAGATACTCTTTGAAGGGCACAGCAGTGATCAGCCTCAGATGAAAGAAAGTGGGTCCAATACTGTCAGCATTTCCAATCTTTCTAGAAAACCTAGTAATAGATTTACATTTCAATCTGCTTCTCAAATGTTGGCAACTAAGCTTAACCACAGCCTATGGAAATCACATGACTTGTTCCCACTTTATTTAGATCACCATGATGGACCATACTTAGGTCAGATAACCCCAATCTTAGTTTTATTGGCTTTATCTTTCATCATTTATAAACTTCTCTGATTTTATTAGGTTCCATCTATGTGTATGTGCTTTGTCTCAAATGCAAGCTCCATGACTGAGGTACCTTTTTCCGCTGCTATCCAATGAAGCATTCGTTAAAGCTGCATAGGTCAAAATTTACCTGAATCCTGTGTTTGCGTCACAAGTTATGACTCCTATTTCTGAGCTCTTAGCTCCCTGAACATGATCTTCCATTAATGGACTTACACAACCATTTTGAGCTTTTCAGGACCCTTTCTACTCTTAGATATATTTTTATATGCTACACATCACAGGAACCAGAGTTACATGTGCTTTCTGTCTTCTCATGCTTACTCACAGAATTTAATAAATACCAGATTTTCTCAGGCACATCAGTGGTAAACAATCAGTATAGATGTGAATGATATAAAGGTAAGCACTGAAAAAGTGTACTCAAAGTTGCTAGAGGGCTATGTTGTTTATATTATGATGAATGATTTCTGGTGCTCTGGTGCCTCATTACTGCCCCATAAAGACTGCAACATACTCTTGGCTAGTAGGCCTTGATGGCTGGTATAATTAAAAAAAGTCAGTAAAGGCCTTGTGTGTTTATGCTGAAAAAAGGCCTTTGTAACTTATGCCAAATAAATGTGATAATGCAAACATGGATCTATGAGAGCAATGGCTAATACAAAAAGGGATTCTTTTTATTCTGCTACCACTTGAAGCAGTTCTAGTGAAACAGATTAATGCAGCTTTAAGAATTCTTTATGATCAGTGTCCAATGACTTTAGTTTCATCACATAGGAACCACGATCCAAAACCAACTGAACACAATGAACATAGATATTTTTAACTTCTTTACCCAATATGCTATGCCATTTTTTAAACATGGGATTCAGGGTGAAGTGACAACCCTATTACTTCAAAGGAATATTGACAAAACATCTACAAGTAAAGTTTGGGCAACTATCATCTGAAATGAAGTGCTCCCCTTTTCCTTGCCTTGCCATTACAATCAGCTCTGACAAATGTAGCAAGAGAGGAAGAGCCACTGCAAGCCTGTGGCTGACTCTGCAGGTGTCAGTGAAGCAGGTGGAACCACCTGTCCTTCTTCAATTAACTTTGCACCCTGCATACTGTGCATGGCTAGTTCACAGCACATGTTCATTACCCATTTTACAGTAAAAAGATGCAGACATTTCTCAAAATCAACACAAGATAGTCTTTTAATTATGGGATGGTTGGAGAAGGAAACCCTTTAGATATTTCAGTTACTACATTTCCTTCCTGAGTATAAACACAGACTATCTGAGATTAAAATTTACTGGAGTGTTCAGACAAGTCTGATCTAAGGTTTTTTCATTATTCTCATGGACCTCTATGTGGACAGGTCAGTTATAAAGTGCTAATGTTCATAAAATAAGTGTTTCATGCTAAGATTTCCAAGGCCCACAGGGACACTTCAGAATGCAGAAAAGGAGAGACAAAGCCATGTCTTTTGGCTGGACACACTTGCTCAGGAAGTCTCACCAATTTCTGTAACAGGGTTTACTTGTTGATCCATCATAATGTCCACTATTATGCTTTGGCTCTTACCAGATCATCACATTCATTATTTTCCAGTTCCTAATGGGGTCTCCCCTATGGTCATCTTTTAAGGCAACAAGTATATGTCAATTCCTCTTTTACCCACAGCTCTGCTGATAAAGAATTAAATTCCTATATTTAGTTTTTATTGGTTCAGTAATTGTTTCAGTACCTATTTGTGCTGCAGTATATTAAAAAAAAAAAAAGTCTCAGCCCTGTCCAGTGGGGAGGAGACATGTGAAGACCTAAATGCAGTGTGACAAATGCCACCTGGGAACAAACAGGCACTACTCTGGCCCATCTTGCAGGCAGGTAAGATGGAGGAGAGGACAGGGAAACTGGGTCTTCCTATTGTTCTTGAGTAATGCCTTACATATTCACCTTAAGTACATCACCTAGAAAGGATCTTGAGGCAAAATCTTTTCTTAAAAGGACTAGCAAACATTTGATGGGTTCCTGAACAAGGAATCACTGTCCCCAGCACCAGTGATATGCTGAAGTTGAAGGCAATTTAACCACCAAGCATTGCTTTCTCCCTTCTTACTTGGCTCCTCGCTACATGCAGTTTTGCCCTGAAACTCTAAATGCAGTATCTCTTTCCAGTAATCCTCAGGAAGACTTTCTCCACTAATACAGCCTTTTTCAGACTGTGAAATGTGGAGAGTCCTGTTACACCAATTCAGAGTCACTGTAAACAGCACTTGCCTGCCCAGGTCTAGTTGAAGTACTTAATATATGGTTTATGCATTTACTGCTCAAAGTAACCATGGGTACCATAAAGTACTTTACTCTATAGAAAGTATAGCTGACTTGCTCAAGGTGAGATGTAGGTACATGTTGGTCAGGCTCTAGAAATCTGCTCTCAGCCACCCCATTTATCCTTTTGACTTGGGTGGTGGTCTGTCTTTATATTCTAGAGTAAGTACTAAGTTGAGGCATTTGCAAAAATAGGAACAAACTACCATTTATTTAGCTTTGCTCCCTCCCATCTAAGACCAAGCTGATCTCTAAACAAGCATCAAAACCCAAAGCTCATTAACATCAGCATGTGCTTCAATAAGGTGAACACTACAATGATATACAATTACATTCTAATAATTCAATGCCCAAGAGCCTTGTAAAACAATTGTGAAGGCCCAGGATTATCACAGTATGCAAATGTGCTAGGAAAATCATTACCTATTTAGTCCCCTTCATTTGGGTGGGTTTAACATGAGAAGAATAATCCATGCTACAAGACGAGATTTCATTTTATAGCTGTAGTAACCAAGTACATAAAAGCCTGAATCTGTCCCAATAGCTTCTAAAAGATTTTTCCCATAGTGTCAGAGGCAAAAATAATGAAATCTCGCAAATGTACAGTTAATAGGACCCTGGTGGACACTAACTTCAAAAATGCCTGGTCTATAAGACATTAAAGGCTTGATTTTAGTTTCTGCACTGTTCCTGTTAATAACAATGTCTAATTAAAACATCTGTAAAATACTGATAGTTTTAATTTTACAAAAAATTTCCAAAACAACTGTTACACAGTATAATAGGTATCTGCAATGAATAGGTTATTAATGGAAATATTATTTTAAATTAAAATCAGGTTCTAAATTTAAATTAGTCATCTCTTGCTAATGAAGAGAAAAAGAAGTCACCCGTGCTGGGGATACAGTTGAAAATCGACATCTGTGAAAGCAAATTCACTGGATCACTTGGTCTGAAGGACAATTCATTTTGCTTCTTTCTGTCCTGTACTCTAGTTGGCGCTTCTGCTAGGCTTCACAATTGAGCCCAACATTAAAACATCAGCCTAATGCACCTTTCATCGCATCACTTTATAATTTAAAAACCACCACTCAACTTTATTCACAGTCTGAATCCCCCTCCTGGTTTTCAGCTAGGAGACAGAAGAGATTGCTATTCCCCACAGAGCTTCTCCCGCCCAGCCCTGTGAACCTGATGAATATTTTAAGAGGAATGGTACGAAATCTCAGCTTTCTCTTTCTTTGGGTTCCATCTTCTTTAACAAAGCAAAACAAAAGGGATTAGCAAGGCTTAGTGGCTGGCTGCAACTCAATATTGTACTTTCTAATTAATGCACAATAAAAGAGGGTTAACATGCCATCAGGCTGAATGCTGTGTGTCTATTGGTGCTGCACTAAGATGGGAAAGGATTCACTCCAGACAATGGATCTGTGTTTCAGGTTCCTTCATATCCACACCATGGTTCACAGCAGATGCTGCAGAATGTGGTCCACAGCATGAGGGAAGCTCTCGCAAGTCAGGTATGGAGATGGGCTAATTTTTTCTTCATCTGCTGCTCTATATTTTCCTGAAATGAAAGTAAAGCAGGTGAACAAAGGCTATGGCTAGAATGTTAAACTAACTACATCTCTTGGCACTGGGTCAGCTAGGGACTGCCCTTATGATTATCACCAGTGGGTCAGGGGCTCCACATTTCCTAAAGCACTTCTTACTGAGGCCTCAAAAGGAGGCAATTCCAAGAAATGTCACATTCAGCATTTTCTCAGGCCTTCTGGTCTTTTACAACAGTCACAGGTAGTAGCACACCTGACAGTTAAGGTATCTTTCAAGTCAAAGTTGATGAAATCATTTTCTCCCTTCACGCTCAGTGCTGAAGACAGGAATGCTGATTAAATCAATGCTTTTAAATGGAAGCTCAGACCTCACAGGGCAGAGGCTTCCTTAGCTCCTGAGGGTAAAATATCACGTGCTGCTGCCAAGCAGGGACCCTGGAAGCCTGGCAAATGAGGGTGGCCAGGGGGTGGGGAGGGAGTGACAATGAACGATGGATGCTCACAGGTCTGGGGCCTGGCAGTAGTGGTCACACAGCAGGTGCCAAGTGGCAGGCACACTGCCTGCCTCTTCTGATTCTGGAATTTCAGGCTGCCTGCTGTTCCCAGGCCTGGCACACAACTGAACACTCCAGCCCATTTCACACAGTAGTCAGGAGAGCTGTTACAAATGTCAATCAGATGGCACAGTCCCTGTTTAAACACCATTAATGGGCCCAACTGCTCTTCAAGAAGAATCCTCCTATTATTTTCTCCCAGCATCCTGTCCTTTGCTTCCATTACATTTCCAACAATTTGAAACTATACACTTATTATCTGTCTCACCTCTCATACCTGAGACTATGAATTCTCAGAGCAGGAACAAAGTCTATTATATGCTTCCATGAATTTCTAGAACCTAACATTGTGAGAGCCCCCTGGCAGATAGCCCCTGAATATTTTTTAAAAGAATAAATAGTATAAGCTGTGTGCTGTGGTGTGGCTTGTGTCTAGATTTCCCCCCCAAAGCCTCACGCAGTCATAAGTGGGGCTTTTTCAGAGATGGCTTGAGCTAGAGTGTGTGATGCTGGGATTAAAGGTGATTACTAAATCAGTCCACTGATTGGTTTGGCAGAGCTAATCCCAGAGTTTGGCAGAGCTAATCCCATAAGGGATTGAAAGAGGACTGTCCTGTTTGCTTGCTTTGCTACCTTCTGTGTGCCATGTATTGTTTCTCCTCTGCAATGCTGTCTGCCATGCCACTCTACCTTGGAGCCAGCCAATTATGGACTGAACCCTCTATGAACTAACTGTGAGCTAACTAAACCTCTCTTTTTAACTTTGAGTGTCAGGTATTTTGTCTAAGCAGTGAGAGAAAGGGGAAAAAAACAAAACAAAACAAAACTAAGACAGCCTGTAATCCCCAAAATCTGGGGGTCTTAGGCAAGAGAATTGCAAATTCAAAATTTGAATTTAGCTCGGGGGGCAACTTAGCAAGACCCTATCTCAAAAAAACTTAAGGCATGGGGATATAGCTCAGTGTGAAGCTCTGGGTTCAGTCTTCAGTATGTCATTTAAATATATTTTTAAAAAAGGGATAGAGTGAAGGAGGGAGGAAAGAAGAAAGGAAGTGCAGAGTGGTGCTTCAGCCCAGGCTCAGTAGGAGGAGGCCTCCTGCACTGCAGCCTCTGGGCTGCTTCTTCACTTTGCCTTCCTCTTTGCTCTCTCATCCCTTTTTCTGTGATTTCTGCTTATTCTTTTGCTTTCTCGTTTTTATTTTTTGTCCAAATACAGTGCCCCCAGAAACAGAACCACTGTTTCCTACACCTCTTTAGAAGGCTCTGCTCAGCAGACATATGCCTAAAACCCCAACCATCTTTTCCACATCTTTGCCCTATGTTGGAGAAGATACTTACTGTCTTATTGTAATATAAATCCTTAAAGCAAAGGACTTAGTGTTAAATGTAAAGGTCATTAATGTATGTTTCACATCTTGGCATCCTCAAGGTACTGTCCACAGCATGATTCACACAGCAAACTCTACTGCCAGTTTCTTTCTCAAGCTTAAATTCCACTAAGCACAAATCCTTTGTGAGATTTCTATGTGGTCTCACAGTTAAATGATAGAGACTGCTACACTACAGTACTACAGTACAGTACTTCCTGGATCCAGGCACCCAAAGGATAAATCAGTTTTTCTGTCATGGAAGTTGAGGTCTCTAGACAGTTTCTGCTTCTGCTGGTTCTGCAGAAAAGGTTTTTTTCCCTTTCTCTTTCAGTCCTTCTTTTAACAAAAGATGAATGATGTAAGTAGCTTAGATATATGTTCTAGTTCTTGCATCTAGCATGGTGCCTGGCACACAGCAGGGACTTGATGATGTTAGCTGAATGAATGAAACAGCTGCATCTCTCATGCCTTACTCTCTGCAGCAGCCTGTGCCTCCCTGGAAGAATAAATGATGAACAGAGGGAGGATACAGGAAGCTATGCTGATGCTATAAGATAAAGAGTAATCCTACTTTTTCTAAGTGACTATTTCGCATGCTAAGTGGAAATTCTAGTTAAGTCAGAGGTTTTTCAAATGCATATTGAGCATCTACCACATGGTACCCATTAAGAAACAAAATTGCTCAAGACTATTCACAAAAAGTACTTATTAGTGAATATAAATTAAAACATTACTATTAATTTTTAACATTGGGAAGCCTGGCACTTATATACGGCACTGGGTCAAAATCTATCAACAGAGCTGTTCTTTATGTTCTCAAAACATGTGCATACTCTCAATTTTTCTGATCCAAGATCAACAATACAAATGGGGTTGTTTTCATGAGATCAACTAAGCTACTTTACTAATTCAATATTTTAGATTTGACTATTAAGCCTGTTGGCTTCTCTAAGATAATTTGAGGGCCCTGAAATAGGCTGGTAACAATATCTGCTAATCAAAAAGAAAGCAGAGTCAATGGAGATCTGCTGGAGGGTGAGGCACTCACAACAAAGCCCAGGTCCAGTTTTCATGGCTATTGTAAATCCTTAATTATCTAAGCTAAAGAAAGAAAATGTTCATCAACATAATACCCCAAAGCAAAACAGTTATCTGAGGATTATCTCAATGATCAGGAGATAAAAGTAGGAAGTCTCAATAATGAAAACAAAGGTGGAAGGGAGAATGGTGAATATGTTTTGTTTTTTTTTTTAATTTACATTTTTTATGCTTTCTCTTTTTGCTCATGTAACAAGGCTATAATGTTTCTAGGTAGGGGATGATCATTTTGATGCAGAAATATGAAAAAAACACACTGCTAATTCTGAAGTGACTGGTCTTCCTCTCTCCCAAAGCTCTTGTGGTTCATTCACTCCAGAGCCCAGAAGCAAGCACAGTGTTGATATTTTCACTGTTTCAACATGGCCTTGTCAAAACAAACACTTCTTAATCAACTGTGGCTCCATCTATATTTTTCTGTTTCTATTTTTAAATTCCTGTAGTGACTTTTTTTTCTTTTTCTTTTTGCAGAACTGGGGACTTGACCAAACGCCTCTGTACTGAACTACATCCCCAACTCATTTTTATTTTGAGATAGTATTGCTAAATTGCCCAAGCTAGACTTGAACTCATGATCCTTTTGCCTCAGTTCTTCTGAGTGCTAGGATTGATTACAGGTGTGAGCCACAGAACAAATTTTCTTTCTTTTTTTGTACTAAGGATCAAACTCATGAGCTTGTGCTTGCCAGGCAGGTGCTGTGCCATTAAGCTGCATCCCAGCCCAATAAAATTTTTTTGAAAAAACATCACATCACTTTCTCAAAACCTTTCCCTGTGGGAAGAATTTTGTGACTTTTCCCTCTTGTGAACAGCTTGTTAAACAGTTTTGCTACCATCATTTGAAACTAGGCAAATGAGCTCACAGAAACATCTCTAAAATCTTTTACCAGTTGTTTTATTTATAAGAGCCTGGTGAAAATTCCTGGACAAGATTTCTCATTATTATGTGCTATTAATTCCAAGTTCAGCAGGTCCCTTCTGAGGATGGGGTTGGAAGCAGACCTTTGTGTTACAACTGGAAAATCTGATTATGTTACAAACATAAAGATATTCAGCCCCACCCACAGCTCCCAACCCCATTCTTTTCTTAACTTGCAAAGACCACTATTTACAGGATACATCGGATAGTATACTATGAGACACCTAAGGGGCAGTACAAGGACATCATTCTCACAGAGCTCAAAGAAGGGAAGAGTTTTGACAAGTCTCACACAGCTAGCCAGTGCAGAGCTGAGACCAGGTCTGTAGTCAACACAATATGCATTACCTCTCCAAGAAGGTCTTTTCTTTTTCCTAAATTTATCTGACAGACCATATACAATAAACCTAATTTTATTACAGGAAATAGTTCCTATTTAATCACCAAAAATACAAAGTAAAAAGGAAAAAAGTGTCATATATTTTTACTTTTTGAAAATACAAACATGAACACAGTGGATCAGAGCATTAAACTAGCCAGTTCCTAAACAGACTTACTTCATCATTATACAGTGACACACATTAAAAAAGGTATTTCTGAGGAAGAGAAAAGTCAGCACCTTCCAAGAATCAGCCATGCTGGGACTGGGAGGAGACCACCAAAAGCCAACTAGCCAGCCTTCCTGGTAACCCGCACAAGCCACGTGGGGCCCAGGAACACAAAAGTCAGACAGTGCCTCCCATAAGCCTATTGGCGTGTGGGCTGAGAATCAACAACTCTTACCCGCCAGGTAAGAAACCGGCTGGTTTGGAGGACAGGCTGAGTTGATAGCAACTAAGGTGCAAAAAGTAACGAAATGCCTGTATTGTCTGGTTGATTTTGCAGGTCTGGGACCAGCGGTCTGAGCATCTCTTAGAAGGATGACCGTACGCAATATAGCAAATATGGGGGATTTCCTTCTATGTTGTCTTTGAAATCCAACATTGTTCTGTATTGTTTTGTCCTCATTAATACTTTTGCTTTACTCAATGTTCTGTTTTGATTGGTTTTATTCTATTTGTTTTGATTTTGCTGTTCTTGATGGAATGGACAACTATTGTGAAACTAACAAGATATACTATGGTAGTTACTGTTTTTTCCTAGTGTCCTACTTTGAAGGTCTGTACCAATTCTGCTGCTTTATTTTGATTGGCTTTGTTCTGTTTTGATTTGTTGGATTTTATTATCTTTAAAATAAAAAAGAATCAAAGGCATTAAAATGATATAATAGCAAATAAGTTGTACTTTAATAAAAAATATTTCAATAAAAAGAATCCAATAAAAAAAAAAGAAAAAGGTATTTTCACAGAGCACCACAATCCATTGTCCTGTACATCATTTCAATGTGGAGAATTGTATCATTACCACTGAGTATTAAAATATCTCTGGTCTTGATCTTCCTAGCTTTGTATGTCATGAGCATGTCTCCCATTTTTTTCCCCTATAATCCTAAACCCATTTCATTTTTGCTTTGTGCCAAAAAGAGAATTAAAGTACCCAGGGCTCTTCTACTTCTATAAAGGCTACTCTTTTGGCAACTGTGAACTCTACCAACTTTTTCTTGAAAAAGTACATACGTAAGATACTTACCAGTTTTTACTAAGATGCCCAGCATGCCGACATTCTGAGCCCCACCAACATCATCTCTGCAATCCTGGGAAAGGATAAAGAAGGAACTTAGTCCAGGGTCTTCAGTCAACTTGTCAACAAACACCCCTGATGACATAGTAGGTTGCAATGGTCACCTGGGATCTTCTGGGGTTTGTCTTATTTTTTAATGAAACAGGAGAAGGTGTAAAAAGAGTGACTTCATATGTAGTATTCTGAAGGTGTAAACCGTATTTGGAAGGAAAGTGTCACCAACACAGAAGGTGTACACTAGAATAAAGAATGCTTGTTACTCAATACAGACATGTTGAGTCTTCATGTTTACCACACACACATCCATAATCTCTTGAAACAGAATATGGGAAAAGTATTCTACGCATTATGATAGCCCATGAAGTGAGTAATGCAACTATTGTCAGAAAATGAAGGAGATTCAAAAGATAGCTTTTCTGTGGCCCATGTAATTTATTATCCTTATATTCCATCCAATTGCATGTGCCAAGTGAGGTCAAGTCAAGCAGAAGGATCATTTAAGCCCACGGGTCTGAAGTCAGTCTGGGTAACATAGTGAGACTCTGTATCCAAAAACCAAATCCAACCCAAACCAAATCAATGTGTGTGTGTGTGTGTGTGTGTGTGTGTGCGCACACGTGTGTGTCTGCATGCGTGCCTATAATGAAGAATATAAGGTAATTAAAAATCCACGGCCTGAAAGAAACAGAAAGAAAAATCAATCCTGCCAGCTCGTGTTTAAAAAGCAGAATTCATTCAGATCATGCCTGAAGAAAAGTTTTGCCTTAAACATCACCAATATTCCTCAGTAACAGCTCATGGAATTCAATTTTAGAATTCTGAAATCTTCATTCAGGGTCTAACTTAAAACCTTTTCTGCTGTAACTAAATTTGCCCTATTAAGGAAGTGGGGATGAGGAGAGAAAGAGGAGAGAGGGACATGAAAAAAAGTGCACGAGGAAAAAGAGGAGAAACTGCCACTGTCTTGGATGACACAACCTGGCATATATCTGAACAGCTATCTTAATGCCCCTCCCTCCTCACCTGCCCCGGTCCTGTCATCTCCTGTAATAAAGAATTCTGGCCTCAGATACCACTTCCTCACATACAATGGTCTAGCAAAGTCAGCTATAGAATTTTTAAGAGAAAAATATGGGACTGAAAACATGGTTTCTCAAAATATGACTGTATTCAATGGTTATCATATTGATTTTAGATAGGAAACTACAGAAACATATGATATCAGGAAGACTAGGATAACATTTCTACCACTACAAGTTAAGAAAGCTGGGAGGCAAACAGGTAGGGTGACACATGCCTATAATCCCAGCACTCTGGAGGTGAGAGAAAAGGATTATGAGTTCAAGGCCAGCCTATGCAACACAGTGAGACCCTGTTTAAAAAAAAAAAAAGAAAAAGGGAATCAAGGGGGATGAAAAAAAGAATATATATCAAATTCCCATGAGGAAGATAAACATTATGTACTATACACATGTACTAATAAACTGATATTAAAAAAAAAAAAGCTAGGAGGCGGTCCAGATCCTGAAGTCCACTTCTAGCTCTTGTGCTAATCAGCTATGGTAATAGGTAGGAGATTGCTATCAAAGGTGCCCCGTTCAGGAGCAACCTGGAGACCAAGAAAATGAAAACTGGCTAAAGCTCTTTGAGCTTCAATTTTCCAGTCTATAAAAGGAGGTTTGGATGAGACAATCTTGAGAGTCACTTCCAGCCTACTCATGTTGTTTAAGAATTGAAACAAACTCTTTACCATTTTATCACGAGGCATGCACTTTCCAGCTCTTTTCCTATTGCAGCCTACATAGGAATAATGCTTGTCCCATACACTGGGACAAACTGACAAAGTGCCCACAGTAATAGATGGCTAAGGCTTTTAATCATCCCAGGCACAGTCCCGCCACTGAAAGGGCGTTAATCACACTGAAGTGATTAACATCTTTAGCTACTTGTGGCACAATAATTGAGAAATTCAACTATAAAGTAAGTGCTTAGGGAAAAGTAATAGCATAATTCTTTAGGTATACGTTGTTCCCTGCATAAGTAATATTAAAAAAATTTAGATTTGCTGAGGGGTTTCCTTCAGAAAGACATATAACATATTTAACTGACTTCCAATATAAGTGGTTTTAAAATTACATATGTCCCATCACACATTGGAGAATGAGAATCAAAATTTTGGTTCTTCAGAAGAATGCTACTAATCATCAACAGGAAAACTTGCTTTATTTAGTACTATTTTTACTGTGAGTAACAGAAACTCTGTTTCTCTACAATACTGTTTTGAAGCTGACTCTTCCAGCATGACAGAGGAGTTCAGGGAATTGCTCTTCTACTTACATCTCCTATCATGACAGCTTCCTCAGGATCACAGCCAGTACCCCGCAATGCTTCCAGAAAGAATGTCTTCTCTGGTTTTCCCACTACTATGGCTTTGGTGTCTGTGGCATACTCTAGAGCAGTCACAAATGGTCCAGGCCCCAAGGCTAAGCCATCTTTCCTTTTGTAATACCTGGCTTTGTGGATTGCTATCAGAGGTGCCCCGTCCAGGAGTAACCTAGAGACCAAGAAAATGAAAACTGGCTAAAAGCAAGGTTTTACAACTGGGAAAGAATGCCAGACTTACAAAGTGGTTTTATTCACATTCACAGAAACAAATAGCTTCTTATTAACTTTTAATGACTTGCTGTCTTCTAATGAATTCACAAAGAACTACCGGGAATTACACTCAGCTACACTAAAGAAAGGTGATAGATTATTAAATCTGGGATTGCTCCAACCTTTTACCTTTAGTTCAGACACTTTACCCAAATCACCAGGGAAAGAGAATTAAGAGAACTAAAGCTAAATAAGGCACTCAAGGGAAGAAGCTTAACTTAATGAGACAAGTTGTTTCAGCCTTCCCTAATGGTAAACAGGAGGCTCCTGAGCCTCCCACAATACTACATGATTGTTGCGGCAGTGACATGAAATGCAGTACTGAAACAGTTGTATCCCTGTTCCTTCTACTCCAAAATGTAAATTTCTTTTCACTTCAGAAATTTAATAGTGTTTTAGAGTTTCTGTTTGTGATTTTATCTTTTTATTCTACCTTTTGACTGCTTTCGACAGTTTGCACAGCAGGCTGTCTGCCCAAGGCACATATGAAGGCTGAAGGGAGAGTCTACAATCAAGTCTAGAAACAGGGCTGACCACACTCTTATGCCAAACAAGAGGCATAAATAGTTTTCCATCAGTTTGATAATAACAAATGCTACATGTAGCTAAGGATCCTAAGTGACTCAAGCATAAACACAGTAACTCTCTATGAACTTAATACTTTTTGATCCTCAACTCCCCAAATCTGCCATCTACCTCAACAGAGAAGCCTTTACTCACAGAGCAGTACTCACAAATGGTTTATTATCTAATGGAATGTGGTATATGATATATGTCTTAAACTGCTTTTAACCCAGGTAATAAATGACTTCACCATCTTAATTTACCTTATCTACTTAGTTAAAATATTTAGTATGTCCATGGAGGAAGAATTCATCACACCTTATCCTTCACAATAATGAGTAATTAAATGCTTGACCATGAAGCTGGTGTTATTCTTGTCAGTGGACATGGAAATAACTTCCTGTGAGAGTTACTGAATTCAGATATTTATGATTAAGTATTTAAGTAAAAACCAATACTGGACAATTACAGGGGCAGTTGGTTACTACAAATTGCTCACAGCACAGGACTAATCCTTCATTTACCTTTATTTACCAATCCTTTATTTACCAATACTAACACAAACTTATTTCTCAAAACAAATCCTGAAATCCAGCATTAGGAAACCTGCAAAATGCCCTTTGCCTTAAAGAACCACAGTTGATAGCAAAGAGATAGCAATGGGTGATTCATCTAGTCCCCTTTTCTACCCTACCCCGAATCCCATTTATTTGCTTCTCTACCACGGAACTGGGATTCTTTATGCAACAGACCTCAAAATTGCTTTCCACTTACAAAGCCAAACCAAAAACTCATTTGATTTAAGTTTGTTAATATTTTATCATGTAGTAACTGAGGATAAGACTTATCAGCTTGATTGATGCATATACTCAATTCACAGGCAGCACTTACTGCCTTCTTCCCTGGAAGGACTGAACCTGTGAATTCCTCCACATTTCTCCAAATGGGAAATGGTTCTGCACTAGGCCAGGGAGATGCACGTCTCAAGGAAATGGCTCCTGCCTCTACTACTTTTCTTTGCACAAGGTAAGCATCACTTGATCTTGAAAAAGCTGGGGTATACCTGGGATGGAGAGAAAGGGACACATTGTCTAGGACACAGATTAAAAGATCTTCTATAGTTAAATTTTTTTTTTTTAATATCAGAAATAGCTGAGCATAGTGGCATATGCCTGTTTCCAGTATTGGAGAAGTTGAAGCAGGAGAATTACTATAAATTTGATGCCACCCTGATCTACATAGGAAATTCAAAGCTAGTACAGACTGCATAAGACCTTAATCCAAAAGACAAAACAAGACACTCTAATACTTGGGGTGGTTTTTTACTTAATAGACAGACAACAAAGGGTTTGTTTTTTTCTCTCACCAGAAATACATCAGCAGGAAATTTTCTAAAATTTTCTAACTGTAAGAGAAAAGGGCAAATGAAGGCCTCATTCCAAAATCTCTAGCTGTAAATTCCAGAAAAGTCAAGAAAAAAACATTTCAGGCAAGCTAGGCATGGTGCACAACTCTAATCTCAGCTAGGAAGCTGAGGCAAGATGACTGTAAGGTGAAGCCCAGGCTGAGTTTTCAGATGAGGAGAAATCCAGACATGCTGGCTGAACTTAATCACACCAATCAGTGAAGGCTAGAGCCAGTAATGGAAACTGGAACATCTATAAACCACTATAGCACTCTTGCAAACATACCATGGTTTTTTTTTTTTTTTCTTTTGGTACCAGGGATCCAACTCACAACCTCACACTGCCAAGCAGGTGCTTATGCTGTTGAGCTAAATCTTGGACCCCATGCTATCTTTCTTTGAATTTAGAAATAAAATAAAGCTATTTACTATCATTTCTATTTAGTACCATAATGGAGGTTCCAACAATGCAATAAAGAAAAAGAACTAAAGCGCTTAAAATTATAAAGAGACAAAAATTATTATTTGAGATGCCACAATTATCTATATAGAAAATGTAACCCACAAGATTCTACAAATAAATCATTAGAATCAGTAAGTACATGTTAGACAGTTACTAGATACAAGGTAAATACACAAACACCTAATGAAATTTATATGTATTTTATTAAAAATAAATTTTAATGAAATGCCATTTAACAATACCATCAAAAATACAAATGACAAGGATTAATAAAAACTGCCTAAGGTCTATACTTTAAAAACTACAAAACAAACATAGCATGGTGGTGCATGCCTATAATCCTACTACTCGGGAGGCTGAGGTAGGAGGATTGTTGTGAGTTTGAGACTAGTCTGGGCTACAAAGTGAACTCAAGGCCAGCCTAAATTACATAGTGAGATCCTGTCTCCAAAAGACAAAACAAAACCAAAAAAAGAAAACAAAAACAATCAAAACTATAAAACACTGATGCAAGACTATAAAAAAGAAAAGCTTAAGTAATGAAAATATATTGTATTCTCATAGAACATCAGTCATAACACAGTATGACTGGAAGATACATTATATTCAGATGCAAATTCTACCAAATCCACAGATTCAATAAAGTATCAAGCTCCCAACAAAGCTCTGTGGGGATGGTGGTAGAAATGAAGTTGACTCCAAAATCTATATGGAAGCACAAATAATAAAGAATTGCTAAGACAGTCTTAAAGAAAAATAAAGTTGCAGGATGTACACTATCAAATATAAGGAGTAATAAAACTACAGTAATCAAGACAGTATGAATAAGGAATCTGGAAACACAGTCATCTAGTCACCCAATTTATGTCAAAAGCACAACTGCAATTCAGTGGAGGAAAGAAGGGGTGTTTGCAATAAATATTGCTGAAACAATAAATACATGTGAAGAAAACGAATGTTCATTTCATACATTTCATACAATTCACAAAAATTCAAATAGCTTATATATTGAGTTGTTACATGTACAATTATAAAGCTTACAGAAGAAAGATTTGAATGAGCACATCACAAAAGAAGAAATCAATGGCTAATAAATATATAAAAAGTATCAACAACCTCATCTGAGAAATACAAATTAAACAAATTAAAACTCACTAAGGTGCCACTATATACAACAGAATAGCTATAATTACATAGCCTGTCAATATTCTGGTGAGAATGTGTAACAAATAAGCTCTCATTTATAGTGAGTGAGAATGTATGACTTGGTACAGTTATTTTGGAAAACTACCTGGCAATATTTACTAAGGCTAAACAATTACCTATCCTATTATCTAGCAATTTCACTTCTACATCTATACCCAAGAGAAATGAATGCATACGTCTCCCAAAGACATGTAGAAGTATATTTATAGCAGCTTTACTCCTAACAGTGAAACTAGAAACCACCCAAATGCTTACTAACAGCAAACAAATAAACTGAGGAAAATCTATATAATAGACTATACTACACAACAATGAAAAACAAAACAAAACACAAAGTATTCCTACACGAACAACTCGATAAATCTCAAAAATAGTAAAAGAAAAGGCTACACATATTATTGTGTGATTTCATATATTTGAAGAACAAGAACTAAAAGCAATGGTCATTTTAGAGAAGGAAAGGCACTGAGTAGCAAATTCTATTGTTCTTTACATAAACACAGTGGGGGTTACATGTGTGTAAAATTCTGTTCAGTTGTACACTTACAAATTGTATACTTTACTATGGTATATGGCAATTTAGAAATATCACTAAGAGAATATGTTTTTGTGCTTTATTCCCCTGAAACTTTTATTCAGAGTAGCAAGAGTTACCTTGATCATAAAGGAACATTTCCAAATTACCAAACAGTGGCAGTGGCTGGTATTCAATTCTATATTCCATGGTTTTTCAGGCATTTAAAAACTTCTCAGAAATTTAATAACTTCAAAAACCTGGAAATAAGGCCAGGGATTTAGCTCAGCAGCATAAGCACCTGCCTGGTGCTGCTGGCAAGTCCATGGTTGTGAATTCGATCCCCAGTACCAAAAACAAAACAAAAAAACCCAAACCAAACCAAAACAAAACAACAGCTGGAAATAACTACAATACAAAATTCATGGCTAAATGATTTATGGCTCCTTAAAACAGAATTATGTTCCAAAAATTATACATATTTGAGACAAGAAAGTATGCAAAATATA
The DNA here is from genome assembly GCA_004027455.1 of Hydrochoerus hydrochaeris. NCBI lineage: Eukaryota > Metazoa > Chordata > Mammalia > Rodentia > Hydrochaeridae > Hydrochoerus > Hydrochoerus hydrochaeris. Next base: position 63,528 of record PVLA01006181.1, on the reverse strand, counting down.
TTGTTGTTTTGTTTTGTCTTGTTTTGGTTTATGTTGCTGTGGAATGAATGGCCTCATATAGGCTGGGTAAGTGTTTTACCACTACACCACATGCTCAGTCTTTGTTGAGTGTTTTAAAAATAGGTTACTAAATGGTGTTATATCAGAGTTTTGTTCTCACTTTTGTATAAGCATCTATGTGCATAAAAACAAACTAGCTACAAGATAAAATGTCAGCTGTACTTTTCTTTAGATAGCAAGATTTGGTAATTTTTAGTTTGTTATTTTTTTCAGCATTTAAAGTTTTCCATGATGAACATGTATTATTTTTGTGATTAGGTATTTTTTAATCTTGTTAGTACTAAATTCAGGTTAGGCTATTTAAGTTCTCTATTTGCCTACACAGTCTTCCTAATAGTGATCATCAAATTTAATCATAACTGGTTCATTAGTTACATGTTCAAGCTTTGGGTTTCTAACTCAGATAAGAAGATTTAAAAAAATACTTGCTATAAGTTAGTAATATTGCTATAACAAATCAGTTAACTAAAGCTATGGGATAATCATATGATGAATCACATTATTTCTAATAAAAAAAGCAAATTAAATGTAAACAGTATAAAACATACAAAAATAATACTATATACTGTCTAGGAATATTTATATATGTTATTACAAGTAAAAATATATATATAAAATGGGAACAGTAAATTTATAATCTTATTACCTATGGATCCTAGGTAACTACTTAGGAGTCCTGAGTGAAAACTTGCATTCATAGGGGTAATCAAACATATGGATAATTTGTACATCTAAATTAATCCATTTTTTTAAATCTTAAAAGGGCTATATTTTTTAGCATTGGTTAAAAGGGAAAAGCTACCAGTTGCCCTTAGGGTTTCAATGTTTAAAGACAATCCAAATCCAAATCCTATTTATTCACATCCTTTCATGGTTCATATCCTTTACTAAAATCAATTCTTTAAAATCATTCTGTTTCATTTAGGCACTTAAGACATATCTATATATGTACTATGAACAGCACACATACACTTTACCATGGATTTGAAGAAAATCCCATTAAAGACACTGTAAATAAGAGGCAGTATAATGTGTAGGTTAATGTGTCTGCTTTCATGCAACATGCCCTTGAAACTGGCATTCAAGGTACTAAGCAATGGGTTTTAACATTCAATGGTTACTCTTACTATCAAGCTGAACAGTAATTTAATCACTGGTTCATTTGAGAGGTCTATATTTGCCACATAAAATCTAAACAGCTGTAGTTACTGGTTAGATTGTACAGTCTCCATGGAAACATCAATATGCAAAAAAGGACAAGACCTAAAATCTTTGTTAACTCTCCCTCCAGCTGTTAAATGCATTTGTGAAATTAGAGTTGACCTATAAGTACATTACAATGCTTTAAAATGTGTTTTAAAAAATCAATATAGTTAGGAAAGTATACTAATTAAGACAGCATCTCAGCAATTAAAGTCAGTATTATGTCAACATGCATTTTTATTACCCTGTGTGTCATATTTATGGAAGACAGAGACCTTCCAACTTCCTATTAAATATGTCCTTTCCAAATTACCAGCTAAAACCAATCAATACCTTCTCTTTGAATTGTGTGATTAAAGGAAAAAAACAAAGTGTAGCAGGAGTAAATTCAGAAGAAAAAATATAGGTTCTTTATTTTAAATGGATACTGACAAAATAATTTATAGACCTTACACAGGAAGCAGATGGGAAAAGAAACTAAAGCAGGATAACTGAAGCAGGTGAAGCAAATAAATTTTAATATCATATACTCTAAAATATATTTTCAAGCAATCTGATATACCAGTGGACATGCAGATAATAACTATGGTGAATGAATTTTAAACAAAGGCTTGAGTATCACAGTGACTGAGTCACAAATGAAAGTGTATTAAGTAGTTGTGAATTCCATTTAACAGAGGGATCTAAAATAACCATTTACACATGGAAAAGATGGCTTTCCACAAAAGGCTATTTCTGACCATACTGATTTTAGATGAGGACAATGATTTTCAAACTGAACAATGTGGTGAAATGTGTAAAACTAGTATTATTATTATTTTTAATTTTTAACAGAATAAAACCAAACAAAATAAAACAGAATAAAGCTAATCAAAACAAAACAGTGACAGCAATACAGGACTTCAAAACAAGATAATAGGAAATCAACAATAGCTGCCATAATGCCTCGTTATCTTCAAAATAGCTGTACATTCCCTCAGAATATTAAAATCAAGCCAAACAAAAACAGAAGAAAACCAATCAAAACAATGAAAATGATATAGGATTTCAAAACAAGATAATATGAAATCAATAATGGCTACCATAATGCATCTTGTTATCTTCACAACAGCTGCCCATACTATCAGACAGAATAAAATCAAATAAAACAACAGATAAAACATGTCAAAACAGTGAAAGTAATACAGGACTTCAAAACAAGATAATAAGAAATAAACAATGGCTACCATAATATATCTTGTTATCACTGAAATATCATATATGCCATCATATAATAAAATCAAACTAAACCAAACAGAATAAAACCAATGAAAACAATACATGAGTTTAAAATAAAATAATAGGGAATTAACAATGGCTGCCACCTTCCCTTTTTAAACATTTCCTTCTATTTCACTTTCACAGTATCTATGGTACATTTTGGATTGCACTACTCCTTCAGTTTTTTATAGTAGGGTGACAACATGATGTCTTTATTTGTCTATATTTGTTCACTTATGAGTCTGAACCATTTTATCCAAAAGCATGACCATAAGTTGCATCCATTTACCTGCAAGAGCCTCATGACCATCCTTCCTTATAGCTGGGTACTTTTCCACTGTATAAAATTGCCGTATCTTTTTTATCCATTCTGTGATGGGCAAGCTACCCTGCTTTTTTTCTGATTCCATGTCACATGGACGTTATTTTTTGTCTTTTAGCCTACCAATTTCAAGTTAATGTGTTTCTCGTATATCATATATTGATGGATCTTGTTTCTTGATCCACTCTGCTTGTGCTTCTTTTTATTGGTGAATTGAGGCCATCTACACTAATGGTTATGGCTACCATGCACTGGTTCATCTTTGCCATGGCTTTTCCCTGTCACTAACTCCCTACACTTTCCTTCCATTCAACTGTTTGCCCTACTTGGTGATCCCACTCTACTGCTGTTCTTGGGGCTGTGATCATCTTTATCTCTCTCTAGAATATCCTTTAGTACTCTTTGTAGGGTTGGTTTGGTGGTTATGAATTCCTTCAGTTATTCTTTACTGAAGAATAAGATATTCTTCAGTATCTTATTTCTTCATTGATTTTGAAAGATAGTTTTGCAGGATATATCAATCTGGATTGGAAGCTGTTTTCTTTTAGGACTTGAAATACTGCACTCCAAGCTCTTCTTGTCTTGTTGGTTTGTGTTGAGAAGTCCATTGTGATTCTGATGGATTTTTCTTTATAGGTTTCTTTTCTCTAACAGTCTTTAATATTCTGTTCTTGTGCTGAATTTCTGGGATCTTGATTATTATATGTCTGGGTATAGATTTATTTTGGTTATGGCTAGTTGGAGATCTACATGTCTCTTATCTGTGTGCCAGGTCCTTTTGCCATGCTAGGGAAGTTTTCTGCCTTATTTCTGTAAATAGTTTTTGTATGTCATTTGTGTTGACTCCTGGTTTTTTGCTGACACCTATCACTCTTAAATTATTTCTCTTTGTATCTTTTGCAACCATTAAATTGTTATTTCCTGGTCCCTTGTTATTTCTAAGAGACCTTTTCTTTCATATTGCTAGCTGCCAACCTGTCTTCAAGTTTAAAGTTTCTTTCAAGTGGTTTTGCCAGCTTTCAATGGAGTTTTTAATTTCCCGGACACCTCTTTGAGTCTGTTTCATGTATTCCAATTCTTCTTTACAATGTTCATCCAGGTTTCCCTCATTGTCCTATGCTCCCCCACCTTTTTTTTTTTTTTAATCTATGTCTTCTTTAGATATGTTCAGCAACCTTTTTATTATGTTTGTCATTTCTTCTTTTACTTGAGATATTATTTCTGATCTGATTTCTTTCATAGCCTCTGGAAATAGTTTCTTTACTTCAGCTGCCATCATCCCAGAAATTTCAAGTATGTGACTTCTACTTTCTTCCATGTCTAACTCTCCTGTACTTGTTCTGTTTGCATTAGAGGCCACAGATTGCCTTTTGCTCCTTTATCTTGACATTTTCCTGGGTTCCTCCAGATGAGTGGGTTGTGGGGTCCCAGGCACTTCCCACACTTGTCCATAGTGTAGGGGGATGGGTCAGTCTCCTGGGTTTCTCCTCACCCAGGTTCCCTAGAAGTCAGTGGCGCATGGGGTTTTTCATGGGCTGTGCTGGCTACCTGCAGGAGAATCCTGATGGTGGCTGGCACGCCCATGGGGACTTGGCTGGCTGCTTCTCCCTGGTATTATGTTTTAAAGTTTCCTACAAATAATCTGGTTATAGGACATACATACATCGAGAAATGAATTCTTGCCAGTCATGGTGGTACACATCTGTAATTCTAGCACTCTGGGAGGCCCAGGCAGGAAGATCTCAAGTTGAGCCTAGCCTGGGTATAGGGAGCCACTGAAGCTGGAAATTGATCATGCTTGGCGGGGTCAGTCAACTGGGTCTAAAAACAAAGACTGCCTGGGGTGAGCTGTGAAAATAAGTGACTGCAGACCCAAAAATCAGGCCCTTTGGTTGCCATACATGCAGATTATTTGGCAATGGGGTGTTATGTAATATTAAGTTGCTCATTGTATAAATAAACGCCCCTGCAGTGAGGGAGCAGTTCCTTTCCTCCCATCAGGAAAGTAAGGGCTCCACTTGACCCCAGCTTTCACCTCTATTTTTCTCATCCTCATGTGGTCCTTCACCCAGGAATTCAAAAAATCATGCGAGTTGCAGCACCTGGGAAACTTAGTGAGACTGTCTCAAAACTGAAAATAAGGCCAGTTGTAGTGGTGCACGCCTGTAATTCCAGCACTTAGGAGGATGAGGCAGGGTTGCTATGAGTCTGATACCAGCTTGTGCTTCATAGTGAGACCCTGTCACAAACAAACTCAAAATACTACTACCACTATAATAATAACAATAATAACAACAACAATAATAAGAATAGAGGGATAAGGTATCCAGCTCAGTGTAAAGGCCCTGGGTTCAATCTCCAGTACTGGAAAAATACTCTATATAAAAAATAAGTTAGAATGATTCTTATAGATCCTTATACTGGTAAGATAAATGATCTTTTATAGCATTCTTGCAATTAAATACTAAAAATCAGGCTAAAGTTTTCTCTAAAAATCTAGTTCAATATAATCCTATGCAACATTTTGAACAATTTACTTGTCACAGATTCAAAAGTAAATCACACTGTTTAACAGTTAGACAAAAAATAAAAGTCAAGCTATAAAAATCAAAATTTCAAAGGAAAAGTCACTTTCACTTTAGAAGATCTGTAGGTAAATTCTGATCTTATTTATCTCAGGAAGTATGAACATAAGTTTAAGTCTTCCTTTTGGAAGCAGCATCAAGAAGTTCACATAGGTGAAATGCATGCATTAACTGAGGATTTATAATATCTTATGTATGAACTGTAGCTTCTATCAATAGGCACTGGAATATCTCCACTTGGATGTCTCATAGGCCAGATAGCCCCAACCACTGCTCACTTTCTCCCAGACTGTAGGATTCCAGGTATGCACCTCTATGCCCTACTCTTTACTTCACTTGCTTAGGCTAGAAATCTGGATGTTCCCTGTGCTTCACTCTTCTTCACCCTCAAACTCAATCATGCAATAAGTCATGTGGATACTACCTGTATCTGTTCTTCCTTACTCCTACTATCAGTATTCCTGTGCAGACTGTCATTATCATTCATGGAATAATCCAGGTAGCCAGTGAGTAAAACACATAAAATCTTATGTCCCAAAAACTAAAGAAGGAAAAAGGAGGGTTTATAATTGGATAAAAAATAGGTAAGTAGATTTACCGGAATGCTTGATTCAGAATTTGATAATGAAAATGTTCTGGTGCCAATCCTATAACCACAGCATTAGGATCATTTGTGTGTATTCCTAGGAATGGAAAAAAATAAAACTGTTACTAAATGCAATTAAAAGCAATGTCATATTTTGTAACAAAGTAGTTTTAGTCATCAAGTGCACATTTTTGCTGTGACCATAATCTGAGGTCCAAAATATGGAGGGAGAAAAGGATTAGCAAGGAAAGAAAAAAAGATATAGGAAAGAGGAGGAAAGTGAAAGGAAGAGAGAATGAGAGGGGGAAAATATCTGCTAATATTTTCCCATATGGTTATAATGCCACTCAGTAACTAGATCTGATCTGAAAATTGTAACCTGGTGTTCTCAAACAAGCAATTTCTAACTTCAAAATGCTCTACTGATTTCAATCAACAAGAAAACTCATGAGTTCCCTATGAGCTGTCGGATCAATAGCAACTGATGAGGAACTAAGAATCTAAGAGACATGGAAATTAGACTTTCTAATTGACACAGCTGAGGCTAACACATTCATGATAAATATGGAAAGCACTGCAGATTCTATGGCTTTGTACATGATGCCTAACTAACTTTAGATTTTAGTTTCATAATATTTTATAATTAAAGCATATTAGGCCAGGCATTTAGCTCAGTGGCATAAGCACCTGCCTGGCAAGCACAAGGTTGTGAGTTGGATCCCGGGCACCAAAAAAAAAAAAAAAAAAAAGAAGAAGCACATTTTAGGGTCTTGGAATCTGGTAAGATTCCAGGTATGACAACCCAACAAACAAACACATCCACAATCACAGTTTTAAGACTGATTAAAAGTTCTATGGATTATCTATAGGTCAATTCCTTTTTGCCTCTTTTATTACCTGTAGATACTCAAGCTTTTTGATTTCCTTTTTACTAGTTGCTGCAACTATTGAGTAATTGGTTAAAGTTGTTGAAGGAACAAACTTAAAAGTGTTGGCTACAGTAAGAATTAAAGTTTTTTGTATTAACCCTTTTTAATATCTGTATCTACTACTAGGACAAAGATACAGTACCCGTATTAGCAAGGTATTTTGATTCCTTTCAAAAATTCACTCTCTACCTTAGTTTCATGTATAAAAAGATACTGAAAAGCACAGTACTAGACTGAATGACAAAAATTCCTTCTAAACCAAGGCTTCTGCATATTTCAACTCCAGCTCACTGTTGAGACAGTTAGAATCTCAATATTCCTCAACTAAAATTAAAAGAAAAATGAGATTAAAAATTGTTCAGCTCACTCAGAAATGTAAATATATGGATACTTGATGCAGTTGTCATTACTCTTGACTTCTCAGTGTCTGCACATGGTTCTCATACTTAGGAAACTCACCACCTCATGCATAAAGAGTTCTGAGGGGTGGAGCTCACAGTCTCACACCAGAGCCTGAGGACAGCTGATATTTTTTAGACGTCCTTGCAGCTAAAAATGCTGGCATTAGACTGAGGCTCTATCAGTCAGACACCCTGACCCTGGGCTTTGAACTGGGAGATAAAAACATTTAGGGGAGATCCTCCTCTGAAATGACAACTGAGTCAATAAGATGCCAGGGAAGACAGTGCTGGTAGGGACAACATGGCCAGCTACAGAGGTCACTGATCAGTAGGAGCATCCGCAGTATCCGATCAATTCTGTGGGTGATGGTCCATATTATCCCCAGCTGCAAAGTCCCTACAACTAACTCTAGTGCTCCTTGGCAGTTCTATGGGCTATCTAAACAGGCTTTTCCTTTCGTTATAGAAATTTTAATAATAATTTTTAAAGTGGAAAGACTAGTATAAGCCCTGATGTACCCATCATCTCATTTTGCAACCATCAACATTTTACCAATGATCTACATGTTTTGTAAACCTTTCTAAAGGCAAAACCCAAATATTACATCATTTCACTCCTTCACATTTCAGTGTGTCTCTTTAATCAATAAAGACATAAAAAATTTTTAAGACCTTAACATTATATCAGCAAAGTTAATAATAATTTAGGATCTCAGCTTATATTTGAATTTTCCCAAGTGTCTCAAAATGTCTTTTTAACATCTGGTGTGTTACACTGGCTTCCCAATAAGGCCCAATGCTGTATTTGACTGTTGTCTCATTTCTCAGTCTACAGCTTTACTCCTCCCACTTACTGATGCAATGACTTCATTAATCCAGGAAAAGGTCCCACCTTCTGGATTTGGCTAATTGTTTACAGTATTATTTGAATTTGTTTCTTTAACCCTAATCTTTTTTGTTCACTGGTAATTATACCTAGAGTCTTCATATGTTCATATCCAATCACGAAGCACACAAATTCTATTTCTAATTTTAAGATTGACCAAGAGATTCAAGTGGTGTTTGCCTGATCCATTTATTTTGCAGATTCTCATCAGCTCTTCAGCTAATGTTCTTACAAATCTAGAATCATCTGTTTTACGATTCTAATATCTAAATGATAGAATCACCTATTTTATTAGGGCCTGCCAAATGGTAACTTTCTAACTCTGTCATCTTGTTTGTACTTCCAAGCTGAAATTTTTCTATGAAGAATTCTCATTAAATATTTAGTCACCTTACAATACAGTTCAAATAGGAAAGACAAGGTATATGGTCGCTTTACTCTCTTAGTTTATCAATTTTCAGAGAATTAACAATCTCTAGTAGAGACCAGTAAATTCTGTGGGACTGACTAGCACTTTGAACTCATGGCTTTTTCTATATATGTTTTAAAACACTACTATCATTATTCTTATTGATACTAAAATTATCCCTTAAATTGGTGCTAATATTCTTTAGATGACCTGTTCTTTAGACATGACCTTGTCAGGTGCTATCATAATGACCTAAGCAACACTCTCACTCATCTAATTCCTGCCAAGATCTGGAATAAGTTCTTTTTCCAAGAAATTACAGTTGGAAATGGTGGTAGACACCACAGTCTGATCACTGCATTGTCATTACTTCTAGGCATTTTTCAGTAGATGATCTAGATCGTATTTTTTAAGAGAAAAAAGGAGTAATAGTATTTTCAACTCTAATATATAACTTTTAACTAATTTATATCTCTTTTGACTTAAAATTCTATGTCTGGGCTGGGGATGTAGCTAAGTGGTAGAATTCCTGCCTGCCTGCACAAGGCCTTGGTTTGAATCCCCAGCACCACTATTAAAAAAAAAAAAAAAAAAATTCCTGTCCTAACAATAGTAACAGTTATTACTCTGTTTTATCCACATGTGTAATTTTAAAAATTTACCAATATGACTAACAACAATAAAATTACTGAATGCAGTTTAAGATTTCTTTGTGGTTCTTTTGTCCTTGAGACTTATCCTATAATGAAAAAAATGGGCTGAAATATTGTATTTTAAAAACACATGATGTAACTTTTCTGTAGGTGGTTACACTACAGAAAATATACTGACATAGAGTTCATTTGTTTTGTTTTGACAAACTAATTTGTTTTCTACTTTTTAATGATCTTTTAATTATGTAAACTATTTATACAGTTTTGAAGTCAAAACTAAAGAGATGGCTCCTTTCCTGATCCCATCTCTTTTCCCTCCTTTCCCTTATAGGTAAACATTTTTATTAATTTTTCATTTAATCCTTCTTTGGATTCCTTTTACCAATGTAAGACAAATACATACATACACCCATTTCTCATTTTTCTAGACAGCAATGACACAAGGTTTTCTGTACCTTATTTTTTCACTTGGTAGGTCCTATGAGGATCACTCTTGATTGGGAGATAGAACTCTCTGTTATTACTTATCTTTCAGCTATAAAGCATTTCATTTTGTGGATATAGTATATTGAACCAGTCCTTTCTAATGAACACTTGGGTTGTTTCCAATCTTGTTATTACAAATAAGGCTGTAATGAATAACTTCGTTCATGTCATTGTATATTCTTGTAACTATATCTCAAAGATAGATTCCTACAAGCACTGCTTCATACATAATTTTGTTAGCTACTGCCAAATTCCTCTCCATAGGAATTGTACTATTTTATATTCCCACAGCATGAACACTTTTCTAATACATTTTCAGTTTAATTCAGCAAATGCAGATTTTTGTTTCTTATGAATAACAATTTGATTGACACACTGGTATATTTGTTACTAGTTTAGGTTTGGTGGTTCTGTCCAACTGTACAACTGTGGTGCATTTCACTAACCTGTGAAGCTAAAACAAGGTCTTTTAAGGAATATAATCACATTCATTTTCTCTATCATTTCACTTACTATTATCTTCAAAATCAAGCAATGTGGCAAAACCTCATAAAACTATGACAATATCCCAGAGCCTGTTAATTTTTCCAAAGAGAACACAATTTTATTTTTGCTTAATTGAAAAAATTTCACATTCATTATAAAATCTCTGCATCATCCAGAATAATATCTATTTTTAAACAAGGATATCTTAGTTTATCTCATTTAATCAAGTTAAAAAGATGGGATCCTGGGTTGAGTTATAACATTCAAAGTGTTTCTGACCTACACCTTTTTTTTCCTGATCTACACTTTTTTCAAACTGTGGGTCATGATCCATTAGTAGACTGTAAAACTAATTTGGAGAGCTCAAAGTAGTAACAAATTAAACAAGTAAACCAAATACACAGTAATGTATATCTCATATTTTTAACACATGTAAACACATACACACATACATGTATTAAGTCACCATATGTGTTTCCTTTATTGTGAACAGTGACCAAAAGTTTTGAGAGGGGTCAAGGATATAGCTCAGTGGCATAGTGCATGCCTGGCAAGCACAAGGTGCTGAGTTTGATTCTTGGTTCAAAAAAAAAAGTTTTGTGAAACATCAATTCAGATTCTAATTTTTTATCAGTATTGTTGACCATTCCAATAATAACTCAATCTTATAAATAATTTACAAGTAGATATGAAGAACTCATTTTTAAATCTTTCCAAATTTCTCCCACCTTTGAAATCAGGTAGCGCTCGATCATCAATCAGCAGCATGGGCCTGACCTGTTTCTGCTCTACTAAACTTCTGGCTGCAGTCAGAGATGTGAATATTTCATCTTCAGAGATATCAAATTCCAGTTTTTTCAGTCTTTCTAGCAGATCTTGTTTGCTTTCTTTGGTTGTATTGGTCACAAATCTAACCACTACAGAAGAACCACGTAACCTGGAAAAGAATTCAGAAGTCAAGAGGCAGCTTTCATATCCTACTTCCATAAAACTTCATAATTTAATAAAAGTGTGCCAAAAGTTACAACAGTGGTGGTGAACCTATGGTTTGCATGCCACAATGGGGCTGTTTGTATCACTGAGAGCCCTAAAAGGTTCATCAACACTGTGTAAAATAAGTCATCAAGTGTTTTTTATGGATAAAAGCTCTTTTTTAAAAAAATTGGTCCAGGATCCTTACAAATTATACACTAAGGTCAGCTTCACTTCTAAGCATTTCAAAGTCAAATTAAATAAAGCTCCTTCCACTTTTTTTGAGAGTCTCCTCTATTTTAACCATCACTTACTGCAGAGTTGAGTAAAGAAATGGAACCACTACTGCATTCACAGATATGAGAAGTAAAAGTTTTCTTACAGATTATCTACTGGTGTAATACTTTCTCTCTTAAAAGATGAGAACATTAAGTCCTAAGGAGTTAAGTGACTTGCCAGCTCTTCACAGCTAATCATCAGTAGGGTTAAGATGAGATTCTTGTATCCTGGAACAGTGTCTGATCTAAGACATTAAGAGAACACAGAGTACCTCTGGGTGTTCTTAGTGACTAGCTAAGCTCAAATGAGGTACTAAGTTTATAAACCAAAATTACCTGGACAATTTGTCCCCAGTACTCCATTTTTATAGAAAAAAAAAGGGGGGTTTTCACACTGAACTACTTACATACAAGACTGATTTGATTCCATGATCTGTTTCTGAAACCTAAACTGGCATATCTGAGACAGAATTCATGACACGCTAGCTTTTGCTAAAAATAAAGTCCTACAGTGTTTTAATCCAAAATCTAAACATAATTTCAGTCATAATTTTGAATTCTATATTAATATCCCATTGCTTTTCATTTTATGCTTGCCCCAAAAGGCTATAAAGCATAAAAGTACTAACCACAATTTAAAGCACGCAAATAAAACAGAAAAGAGGTTTTTAAATAATCACTTAAAGAACATTAATTAAATTGATATGATTAATTCACTGTAATCATGATTACCTCTTTAACATCTGCATGGTATATTTCTGTGCAACACATTAAATTTGGCAGTTTATCTTGCAAAAGACACTGATTATTTCAACAGCTATTATCCTAAAAATGAGTATGAAAAAACCACATCATTTTTAATGAGTTTCCTCTTTAAAACTTTTCATTTTACTAGTCCCGCAACTTCCCTTAGTCTATTTGTTTCTATAGAAACCAAACTGCCAGTGCCTGTACAGTGATTGCTCTGAAACAGAAACCTGCCTGTGCTTGTGACAAAACAATGCGCAGCTCCCGCCTCTCCAAAAGGCAGACTTAGAATTTACAGAGCTATTTAGAGATGTCACTGTTCACCAGAAATAAAAAAAAGTTTTCTACTAATCCAGAGTAGAAAGCTCATCTTTAGATCAGTAAAAGCTCTGTCCACAGGAGCAGACTGACTGGTGGAGAATCCTTGCTTCCACAGAGCATGATGCAGAGAGACCTCGTCAATGGCTGAAAACTCTAACATTGCACTCCATTTTCTTTTGGTTTTAAGCAACATATAGTATTTCTCTACCTATGAAATGAATATCAGGATTCCTAACAAAATTGATAGCTTCTGATACCTATCAAATTTATAAGACTGTTTTTATATTTCCTGGGTCTCCAGATTGAAAGTAAGCTTCAAGAGATACAAAGCCTGTGTCAATCTTTTGCCGGCACCTGGCACTGAGATACTTCTGATTAATAGCACGAACACTTTAAAGTTTGAAAATGATATGCACCATGTACGCAGTATTGCTGAGTATTTTTTCAACATTCAGTCATATTCATTCACTTCACGTTTTTACTGTATATACTGACTATATATAGGTTTTTGTTGATATAACTGTAGCTGGAAAAATTAGGAAAAATTAAAACTGGAAAAATTAGAAAGTTTCAAGTCCTTTAATCAAACTCTACTGAGTAGTTGCCCACTCAATGTTAAATCTTAAGATGAAGCAGGAGGAGGTAGAATTACATCTGTGCTTCACTTTGGTTCTAAAATTTGTGATTTTTCCAATGCAATTAAACATTTTAGAATTTTGAGTTTTCATTCTCAAATCTTTCCTAATGATGTAGAAACACACATAAACACACACACCACACACACACACACACACACACACACACACACACACACCTAGAGCAAAAGGCCAAACCTAATAAAAGCTAAGAACAATGTTTGGAGGATATTACAACACATATATCTTCTAGCTAAACCCAAGGCAGTTTGTGTATATAAGGTAAGCTGGTGAAATGCCATCTTAAGGCTATCCATTTAGCTAATGATCTGCCTTGGTAAAATGGCACTTACAAACATAATTTGTCAGCTGAACCTGGAGGATAGCTTGCCTTTTAAGAGCTTCCTGTGCGCCTGGCACAGCTGCATCTTCAATGTGAAGTGTGCCACTGAGATCTACCAAAACAGCTTTTAATGCACGGCGTGCTGCCATCCTTCATTCCCTAGGAGAGAGCAAATGAAATTAAAAATACAGTTTAGGAAACAATGGACAATTAAAAACTGGTAAGTCTTCAAAAATACTATTCATAGCCAGAAAGATATTGCCTGTGTTAAGCTGCTTCTCTGTTCAGAAAAAGTTTTTAAAAACCAAAACCCAAAATGTGATCCAAAAAAACTTATAATACTTAGTTTTTTTTTTTTTAATCTTGAATTAAAACTACAAAGGAAGGGAAATGTTAGACATTGCTATTTTACTTTGAGTTTTCTCAAAATAACCCTGGTGAACAATTCATTTATTTATTTCATTTTTAAACATCAGACAAGTGTACTCTGAAGCATGGGTAGATAAAAGCACAATATTTAACGAGGTCTTGTTTCCCTTTGGTTACATATAATGAGAATGTATGAATTGCTATTCCCATTGCTGTCTTAATGGCATATGTGGTCAAAAATCTACCAGTTATTTAAGGGTCACTGAGGACAAGATGTTATGCAGTAATTTTGAATTAAGGAGGCATTTCTTTATGTTACAATGTGCAGCTTTTCTTTTGTATATTTTCACTTTTAAATAATTTCTATTTTGAGTTATGGCCTATATAGAGTATAAAATAAGTATGATTTAAAAATAATACGGATTTGGCAACAACAGTATGGTAGCTAAGGGAAGTAGATAGGAGTTAATTTATGGTTTTTTAATCCATTTGTTCAGTTATTTTCCCATTTGATTATTTTTATAAGGAAATGCATCAGACATTCAAAAAGGTATAAAGGATCATACAGCAATAACTCCCTTTATTCACCATTCAGTTTCAGAAAAAAGATACGGGTACAGGTGGAGTCCTTGGTATAACTTCTCTTATCCAATTTCTCTTCCAAGGCACCAAGTAGTCGAAGTTTGGTACTAATACTATTCTGTGTGTACTTAGCCACTTGCTTCATCACTCAACATTATCTTTGTGAGATGTCTAAAATTAACACATGCAGTTGTATTATCTTTCCACTTATTCTAGTAATAAATGTCATAATTTATCTGTTCTCCTAATCATGAACATTCAGATATTTTCTCATATTTTATTACACAAGATAACTCTATGAACATCTTTGTACATGTCTCCCAGTAGACATGTGTTGAAAATTTCTTTGAAGTCTACTAGGGTCTGAAGGTATGTGTTCATCCTTACTCTTACAGAACACTGCCAAGTGTATCTTCATAGGGCAAGTGTTTATTAAACACTGACATGTGTCTGGTGCTGGTGTAACAGCAAAGATGGAAGAGCCATCTCTACTAAAGTTAGAATCAGAAGGATAGGGATAAAGTTCAGCTAGACAGAACCTGGGACATGTAATAGGAAATTACCAAAAATTTATGGAATATGTTCTAAGAAGAATTGAATCAAGGTGGCACTGCTCCCAAAGCCTTATTTTTCCTTCAACATGGGCTTGCTAACCTCACTGGGCCCAGCTTTCAGAGCAGCCAGGAAAACTCTACTGGTATCCCTTAGTGCATTCCTGTTAGGGAGGCAGAGAGAAAGCAGAGATGATTCCTGAACTTCTTTCCCATTCCAAGTCAGTCATCTCCACATACATGGTATAAATACACTTTTTTTTTTTCTTTTTGGTACTGGGAATTGAACTCAAGACCTCATGCTTGCCAGGCAATGCTATGCTGCTGAACTATATCCCTGGCCCAGTATAAATATACAGAATAAAATGAGTGAGCCCCCAAACTGCAACCAACTGCTGCTAAATACAGGTTACTGATGAGCATCATATAATGACTTTTTTCTTTGTTTTACCAAAGTTCTTCCCATACAGTCCAGTCCGGTCTTGAATTTGCTATGTACCGTAGGCTGGCACAGAACTCAAGATTCTCCTGCCTCAGCCTCCAAGAGTGCTGGAAGTAGGTATATACTATTACAACAGGCAACACAACAAATCTTTTTCCAAGTGAACTACATTATATTTAAGGTAAAACTAAAACTTTTAACAGGAGAACACTTCCATGACTTAAAGATAGGGAAGGCTTTCTTTCTTAAACAAAATAGAGAAACAGAAACCACAGCTGGGCGTGGTAGTTCTACCGATAAACCCAGCAATCTGGGAAGCTAAGGAAGGAGGATTTTAAGTTTAAACCTAGCCTGCTCAATTTAGTGATTTAGCAAGACTCTGTCTCAAGAAAAAAAAATTTTAAAGGGGGATTTAGGATGGAAATATAGGTATACAAAGGTTTTGGGTTCAACCCCCAATACCAAAACAAAAACGAAAACCTCCAGAAATTATAATGGAAAAAACAGACAAATTCAATTATATTTCACAAGTACCATAAAGAGAATTAAAATATACAGAAAAGAACTTATTAATGTGAGAAAAGAATGCAGAAAATATAAACTTAAGAAAAAGACAAAAATTTCAGAAAAATTATGCTAAGATTTGACCACATACTTTACAAAAGAACAGATCTGAATAGTAAATAAAGACCCTCAAAACTCACTAGTGATGAGAGAAATACATATTTAAAGCACAATGAAATCAATGCACCAATCAAAAGGTTGGTAAAATAAATAAATTTATATATTTATTTTTGAGACAAGATCTGCTTCATAGTTCAGGCTGGCCTTGAACTCACAATGTAGTCCAGGCTGACCTCAAACTGTGGCAATCCTCCTGCCTCAGCTTCCTGAGTGTTGGGATTACAGGCATGTAACACCCTACCCAGTGGTAAAATTTAAAAGTCTGAAAATATCAGAGGTTGACAACAGGAATTCTTATATACTGCTGCTAGTAACAAAACACACCAGTAAAAATACAAACATTTTAGAAATTGATCTGGTAATACCATACTCTATGACCTGGCAATTCCACTCCCAGTTATTATACATTGGAGAGATTCTTTCACATTGTATCATTAAAGCATGAGCAAAAACATACACAACACCATTGTTTGTAATAGCCAAAAACTGCAAATGGTACAACTGTCCATGAACAAAAGAACAAGTAAATAAGTTGAGGTATATCCACACATAAGCTACAAATGCACTAGGAATGAATGAGCATTCACATAGGTCATTATGACAACACTCAGAAATCTACCAGTGGGTGGAAGAGTTCATAAAAGAATACAAACAGTATGCTTTCTATTACAGCATTTAAAAACAAGGATGCACACATAAGTGGTACAACTGTAAAGGGAAACAAGGGAAGATTACCAGAGTCAAGATACTGATTCCCTCCAAGGGATAGGGAGCAGGTACAAACCAGGTGGAACACAAAGGCATTCTGAAGCCTGGCAGTGTTTTACTTCTTGACCCACATGGTTTTCATTTTAAGTATTAAAACTTACATGTTTTACATACTCTTGTATAGATGATCTATTTCATAATAAAATTAATGCTGTTGTATTTTAGCCTCATATATTGAACATAGTTATAAAATAGCCCAGACAATCAGTATACACTGAGTGCTATGGCTTGTGTCTATTGGCCCCTTAAAGCCTCACAAAGTTATAGGTGGGGCTTTTCAGAGTCAGCAGGATATATAGCTGTGATGCTCACATTAAAGGTGTGTGACTACTCAGTTAGTCTGCTGACTGGCACAGTGCTTTGTAGGATAAAGGTGTTCCACCCTGGGTGTGAGTGCTATTTGCCCTGGGGAGGGGGGAGGTAGGTAGCCTGGATACAAGATAAAGGGTCAGAAAGATCTCCTGCTTGTCATTTGCTTCTTCACATGCTGCTCATTGCCTTCTGCCTGTCCTGCTTTGCCAAAATGCATCTCCTCTGCGATGCCCCTCTGCCATGCTACCCTGCTTGGAGCAGTCACCAATGGACTGAAACTTCTACAAACCATTAGTCAAAATAAACCTTTCCTCCTTCAGCTTTGAGTGTCAGGTATTTTGTTTCAGCAACCAGAAAAAAGTAACTAAGATGCTCAGTATAAAAACTCCCACCCTGAAAACATTCTGTGAATTTCAAAACCCTAACTCTGAAGCTGGGCATGGTGGCACATGCTTGTAATTCCAGCACTCCGGAGGCTGAGCCAAGAGGATCACTGCAAGTTTGAGACCACCCTGGACTACAAAGTGAGCTCAAGGTCAGCCTGAACTGTACAGTGAGACCCTGTCTCAAAAAACAAAACAAAATAAAAAAATAAAAGAAAGTCTGTTTTTATTATATCTGCTGAAAAGAAAAAAAAAGCACAAAGGCAAAATAAAAAGCTATTAGAAGCTCTCATTAGCCAACGCTCCACTTCTGTATCCTCCCTTTTAACAGTCCATGTATTATTCTATTACTGATCTTCACTGTGATCCTGAAATCAAACAGTACATCAAAAATAGCATCAATAGAAAGGAAACAGTTTGTGAGTCAAAAAACTAGGCTGCTGCTAAAGGGTCTGTATTAGAATATGTTAAATTGGATTCTTTTATTTAAAATACGTGAAATGGAGTTGGGCGTGGTGGCACATGCTTGTAAACTGAGCACTTAGGAGGCAGAGGCAGGAGCACTGCCAAGAGTTCAAGGTCAGCCTGAACTAACAAGACGCTTAAAAAAATCATATTAAAAAATACACTAACTGCATCACAGAAATAAGGACGGGTAAAATGAAGACAAAGCATTCTCTTTTTATATAAGGAGGGACCTAAAGTTGTTTTTCTCAAAATCCAACTTTTAGGAGAAACTTAATAGTCAACAAAAAACATTAACTCTAAAATGATCAAAGGGCAAAGCAGAAACATGACTGGAAAAACAATGGTAAGAACTGTACTAAAAAAAAGAAAGAAAGAAAGACCTCCAACTAGAGCCAGAGAATTGTCATAATATTGTTGATAGTTCTAATCATCACTAAAGCATTCACACAGGCTTAATATTACCAAAAGATAAAGTCTATTTCTTTTCTTTATTCCATAAAAGACACCTTTTAAACTCTAAAATACTCTTTCAGAGTATCAGAGATTTGAGTGATTGATCAAGGCCTAAAGTGTAACACTAAGGTGACCCACTAAAACCTCTACACACATTTTCTTCCCTACCAATCCCACTAATCCTTGTTGACCATTATTGGTATGGCCTCTATTCTGATCTCGACCTTTACAATACTTGTTACTTCAAACAGAATTTAGTATTTGATAAAATATACACTCATCTCTCTGTATCCACAGGGGACTGATTCCAAAATCCACATGCTTAGATCCTTTTAATAAAGTGATGTAGTTTTTATTTGCACATCCTAAGCACACCCTTCTGTATAATTTAAATCACCTCTCAGTAAAATAAAATTTTAAGTAAAATAATACAACATACATGCTATGTAAATAGTTGTCATATGTATTGTTTTGGGAATAATAAGGAAAAAAGTTTGCACGTGTTGAGTGCAAACACTTAAGTGTTTTTGTTGTTGTTTTTTGCTTGTTGTAATATTTTTGATCTGAAGTTGAATGTGCAGATGAAGAACCTACAGTGGGTTACATGTAAAATGGCCCCAAAACCTCATGTGTTTGGAAGACGACTGCATTATGAAGGCAGTTTAGCTGGCTTGCTATTGGGAGGCCAGATATGTTCAGGGGAGGTGGATCACTGGAACCTGCAAGAGTTTATTTCATTTCCCAGCTCCTCCCTTGATTCTCTCCGCTAGACACCATGCCATTAACAGCTTTTCTCCAACATGTCCCTCTGCCATGATATCCTGCCTTGAAGTCAGCTAACTATGGACTCAACTGTGTGCCACAATAAACCTTTCCTCTTTTAAGCTGTGGATGTCAGGTATTTTGTCTCAGTGACAAAGGTGACTAAGATATACAGCTCCTAAAGCCAGCTGTTATTATAAAATATCAGTATTAACCTCAAAAGAATTTTAAAGTCTCCAAAGGTAGTCTGTTATTATTTACCTTGAGTCCCTATCTACTATGTCTTAAACTTTGAACCAGTTATGTGGGATATCCTTTAGAAGACCCTTAAACAACTGATGATGGTACCTGTTTAATAAAAAAAAAAAAAAAAAAAAAGGTATTCTGTCTCATCCCAACAAAAGTCCTTTCAGATGCTTCAAAGTGACAGATCTTGCCAGCCTGAGGCTTAGCTATCTCAAATGTGACATCCGCCCAACTTGGTACTGGGCCCAGAGAAGCAATTTATCTCTCTAAGAGTAACTTCTATGTTCTCCTACTAGTTACACAAATACACCTCCCGCTCTCTTTTTGTGCATGCATGGAGCCCTCTCCAATCCCAAGACTCTGCAACCACCCACGTGTCCCACCCCAGCCCCCAGTAAATCTTTCTGTCTCATTTTTCACAGGCAGATGCTTCTTCAAATCAGCTGTTAATATGTTATTTTGCCCAACTCCCAAACTCCTCCCCTAGCCAGACCTCGTAAAAGTACTTTCACTTTGTATTCACCTGAGGGTACCTGCATCTCTTCTGCAGCCCTCCTATGTCCACAATAAAGGCCTCTTTTCTCCTTTGTCTATCAAGTCAAAATCTTATCACAAAGGATAGCTGCCCCAGGGCTGGGGATATAGCTCAGTGGCACAGGGCCTGCCTGGCAATAGAGAGATCCTGAGTTGCATTCCCAGGACCTCAAAACAAAACAAAAACAAAAAAACAAAACAACAGCTGCCCTCAACTATCCCTTTCTCAATCCAAGAAACCTCTTTTTTCTCCTCACAAACTGGCTAAATGACAGCACCAGCAATCCAGATGCTAAATCACATCAGTTTCACATCCTTTGCTGTCTTGAAACTACTCCTCTTCATTTTTACTAAAACTTAATTTTGAAATTATCTTGTCTGGCCTCAATCAACAACTTCCTGAATAGTGCCTCCTAAATGTCTCTTATTTCCAGTCCCAAATCCATTCTCTGGGATCCAACGATACAGAATTTAATTACTAAGAACAAGGGAGGTGAACATGCCTGGGTATGAAGCCTTACAAGCTATACGTACTTAGGCAATTTTCTTAACCTCTCAGTCTCTTCGTTAAAGTAAAAAGAATAATGCTCACTTCTAATGATTAATAAAGAGTATTAAAGTAATATTCATAAAGCATTGTGAATAGTGTCCCACGCTTAGAAAGACTGGGTTACATACTTGGGGAGCTGGAAGGAACAGAGAAGGGTACATGTCAAGAACTAAAAAAATGACAGAATAAATATAATGCAAAGTTCTAAAGCATTACTGTAACTTGAGGGGTTGAGAAAATATAGTAAAATATACATTGTGGTATGCAATTCATAATTTGCATAAACATTTAAGATGAAACAAGATTTCAGTAAAATTTTCTCTTGGAGAGGTTGTTCTTCAAAATATGCCTCCTAAATGCCCTGGGCAATAAAATCTCTTTCTTCTTCATATGATTCCAGATTTTTCTGCAATCACTGTGTGTATTCAATAAATGCTATTGTGCATGCACTCCCCAGTAAAATCTTCCAAGGGTCCCCTAATATCCTCAGGCTCATGTAACAAGGAACACTGGTGAATAGAGCCCTCCCACTCATTTCTCTCTACATCCACACCCAAGTTCTACAGCATTGCAGCCTCCACAGTGTAGACTTTATCCCTCCTCTACTGCTCAACTTCTTTCTGAACCATCCCTTCTCCCTCCTACATCTTCCTTCCCATCGGGTGAACTTCTTCAGCCCTCAGTTAAACAACATTCCCCCTGGCAAGCTGCCTCTATGTCCTGTTCTTTCAGGTAGGGCTAAGAACCTCATGTACCCCTACTTCACCTATCACACTGTCCTGGTTACCCCGCCGGACTGTCTCCTAAACTCTTGAGTAATGCTCTGTCTCTCTCCGTCTCCCTCTTTTCCTCCTCCTCCCTCTCCCACAGGGACTTCAGTACTAGCCTCTGCACTCTGGCCCCGCCCAAGCTCCAGGGGCTGGCAAACGCCAGGCTGACCAGATGGATGCGGGTGTCGAAAAGCAGGAGCAGCTTCGGAGGAATGGACTACCACGCAACCACACCATCCACCTGGGGCAAGAGCAACCCTGCTTCACGCTCGGCGCACGCGCGGACGGCCGAGGGGGCGGTCACCTCTGGGGACGACGTCCTCCCGGGGACGTCCTCCCAGGGACTTCCAGCGCGTTGGCATGGCCCTCCCACAAGAAATGCCACCTCTAAAAGGCGCAGGGCCACCGTCCCCAGTGTCTTTTCCTTCCCGTTCCGACGGGCTCCTCACCCCCACTCCGCACACTTCCGCACTCAGCCAGCCCCGCCGAGCCGTCCGCACGGCCCCGCCGCTAGCCTCAAGCACGCCGAGCGCAGCCGGATGGACGTCGGACACGGGGACCCGGCCACGCCGGAAGTCCCGCCTCGGGCGTTTCCGCCCATGCGCCCAGAGTCCCTCCGCGGGACTCCGCTGCTAGGTAGGGTACCGGCTTCTGCGCATCGGGCTATGGGGCGCGGTGGGGTGGGGTTGTTCTTTTGGTCTTCTTGGCGAGCGCGCGGCCGCCTGGCCCTAGATGTACAAGGGAAGAAAAGCTCGGATTTTTGCCCAGCAGCCACTTCCCATTCCTCAACACCATTGCTAAACATAGTGCTACCGAGTAACTTTCTTTGCCTACTGCTTTCCTCACTCTGTTGTTTCCCGAGGGGTAGTTCCAAGGTCTTTCCTTGATCCTTGGCGTTGAAACTGCTAATTTCCTAGGATATCATATCCTTTGCCGTTTAACTACCATCTGGCATTGTTGTCTCCTTTAACCACCACTTCAGGCAACATGGCCCTTGTTTCCCTCATCAGCCATTATAAAATCTTGTTGCCACCTTTCCCTGTCTCAGGTAACTAGCTACCAGAGGATTTGCCTACCTGTGCCTACAAGAGCATGATCTTGGTACTTGTACACTTCTCTCTTTACCCCTACCTCCACCCCAAATGTTATAGGTCTCTACTTGTCTCTTGATTTAAATAAATTACTTTAAATAATTTCAGTCCAAATAAAGTGAATGCAGACATGTTCATCCGTATATGAAAATGACTAAATGAGCAACTTTCCAGAGAAGTCTAACATATATGGTGATACACAAGTTACATAGATGGGACACCTGACCTAATTGCTGCCCTGCCTTGAACTAGAAACCTTCATCCAACACCAGCCCTGCTCAGTGCTTGTTAGCCATCCTTGAAACTTTTTTGTTCCCTGATTTCTACTTTTCTTCACTGGGTCTGAAGTTCCATCTTACTCATGTTTGTTAGTCTATTTTCTATATGAGGGTCTTATTGGTTGAAGAGAAAAGGACTTGTTACCTGGTTTCCCCTGCTGAACCAATTGAGTCTTTGACTAAATTAAAACACCACTAAGGTATTTTAAGGAAGTGGGTACTATAAGACATGCATTTTTTAAAATGCTTCCTGTGACTGCAATACAGTAGACAACATAGATCCAAAAGGCAAAAAATGGATGAGATCAGAAAAGACATTAGACTGGAAGACATGCTTTAACTAGGGTGTGTGGAAATAAAGCAGAGAACAAATGAAAGAGCTCTAGGAGGTAAAATAGAATTGGTGATCAGTTAGACTGGGGATAAGAGAAAAGTCTTAAAGACAGTTACTAGGTTCCGGCTCCAGGCTAGTGCAGCTGGGTAGTATAAATGATGGTATCATTATTATGTGGGGACTAACCGTTTCTTCCTCACTTGCTAAACAGCAAGAAAAATAAAGGGATGGGATCTCTAAAAGGAAGAGCAGAACTTGGAAGAGATAGGCAAGAAACCAAAAGGAGGGCTTACCCAACCCAGTTATTATTTGGGTGTGCTGGAACATGCTTGCAATCCCAGCACCCTGGGAGGCTGAGGCAGGGTCACAAATTTAAAACTCTAAAGTTTATCGTGGTCATTAATACTCTTTGGACATTACCTACTGTATTCCCCTGTCCTGTGCACGTTCTCACAATTATCTAAAACCAAGTGAACACTCAAGGAACAATGAAAACTTATGCAAAAAAATTTTTATTTTGGTGAGTTTAAAAACTATTTTGATAACTTTGAAACTAACAAATCAGTGAGAAAGTTTTTTTTTATTTCACCCAAAACCATTTCACTTCAGGTGTATGCCTTTGTTAAAGATGCAAAAGATTAATAATCTTAAAAAGATAGATATGTGGATATGTATAAATATGGATGTGTTAAAGTCATTGACTTCATTACTTTTGCATGCTAAGCAAGCATTCTGCTCCTTAAATATATTTGCAGACCTTTTTACTTTGAGACAGATCTCAATGGTTGCCCATGTTGGTCTTGAACTTGTGACCTTCCTGTCTCCTGAATAGGATCTTTGAGCCTAGCTCTGCTTCAACTAAACATAAATGGGACAGCTGTTAAGCTGTTTCAGATAGTGAGATATTGGGGTTTTGTCCTTGTTAGAATTTCTTTGTAAATCTGCTTCTGCTGTTTAAAGTTTGAAAACCACTGTACTTGATTAAGGATTAGGGCATGGAGCCTTTACAAGTTTAGAGATACACAGACACAAGGCAAGGATACATAAGGACCAAAAATATAGTATTTGGAGCTCACAGTGATCACAAATTTAGCCCTCATTTTGGATAGAGGGGAGATTGTGGGCAAGCAATCAGCTGCTTAAATCACTGTCTACTAAAACAAGGCACTATGGTTTCTGATCAAGACTGCTCTGGGGAAAATAGAGACAATGGTTTACAAACTTTCCTTCAGTTGCATTAAAACTGAAATTGTGTTAAGTGGTCTCCAGAGATGAAATATTTTGATGTTCAATTTCCTCAGAACTGCCTTGATATGTAAGATTAATATGCCCTTAAAAAAAGATTAATACGCCCTTGTTGACTGCTCTCTAGTGGAGTGTGGACTTGAAAATACCCCAACACTAACATGAAGGTGCGTTATATTATCTTACATGGAAAGGGTATTAGAGCAGTCTATTTTTTATTTTGTATGACTCAGCATGTGAAAAAATGGAGTGTTCTTAATTACTTTTTAAAAGTTGTTTAGAGGCTCAAACTCAGATTTGTGTATTAATTCTGTTAATAATGAGCATTGCCTATAAGTACCAAATATGCTACTCATATTAGCTTAGTAACCAAGATTCCCTGGTACATTTCCTTGGTCTAACTGTAGGCCAACAATGTAAACCAAAGATCATCCAGCTCTAATTCAGGTACCACCAAAAGGTATTAAATATATGCTACATTTTTTAAGTTGTAGAATGAGTTACATGAGTCCTCCTGCTATATGTCAATAACTCAGTTTATTTACTAAAGAATAAATGGATTTTGAATATTTACTGTCATTAAACCCAGTCAAGCACAATGGCATATACATGTAATCTCAGCTACCTGGAAGCCTCAGGCAGGTTCCAAGTTTACAGCCAGCCTACTCGACTTACTCAGACTGTATCAAAATAAAGGCTAGGGGTGTAACTCCTGGGTAGAGTACTTGCCTAGCAAGTGCTAAGCTCTGAGTTCAATCCTCAATACCAGAAAAAAAGATAGACATCCATAAATGAGCAATTCTATAGCAAAGAACATAAGACATGTTTATATATGAGATTAATATGATTAACACTGACATATTCATACTATTTTTTTTAAATTTTAAAGAGGGAGGAAGCAAAACAGAAAAAAAGGGTAGAAACAATACAGAATTTCAAAAAAAAAACAGTAAGAAATCACTAGTTGATACATTACATATTGTCTTCTTGGATATAGTTGAAGTTACAAAATTAAAGCATACAAAGTGGGCATTCAAACAGTGAGGCTGCAAACAGTTTTGTTTACAGATCCAACAAAAACTTAGCAACATGGTTATCAATCCTACACACTTAAAGATACATGGAGTTATATCCTTCAGAGCACTTTCTTTTCCTACTTTTGCTTTTTAAGTACATTATCTGTTTAGTTATATCATGTTTCGGGTTGCTCAGTACATTACTGATCTGTTTTGTTATTTACTTTTTAAATTTTTTATTATTTATTTTATTTATTTTGAAGGTAGTAAAATTCAGAACAAGACAGGACAAAGCCAGCTGAGGCAGTGCAGTGAAACTGGTACAAAGCTTCACAGCAGGTTACCGGGATAACAGCAATAGGTACAATAGTATATCTGGTTTTCTTCACCATAGTTGTTCCTTCAATCAGGGAGAGCAATATTGAAGGAAACACCAAAATTATAAAAATAGAGTATTGAATAGAGCAATACCATTGGTCAGAACAGAGCAAAACAGAGATAAAAATATTTGCCTTCAAAGAGATGGCAGAAGAAAATCCCCCTTATTTGCTATATTGCATATAGTCAAACTCGCAAGAGATGCTCAGATCTCTGGCTCTTACCTGCTATCACACGCGGGAGGGAGGGTAGTGAATGAGATGGATATTTGAGCGCGCCAGTAGGCTCACAGCTGCCCATCAGAGCGGTGATCTGGCTGCCTGTTTTCCCAGCACCCCAAGTTCCAACATGGCATAGATCTCAGGAAACGCTGATATGGTTATCACCCTGGGGTGGCCACCATTTGGGAGGCCACAGCAATTTACCAGAGTGGGGTGCTGGCTGCCTGTTTTCCCAGCGTCCCAAGTTCCAACCTTCATACTAATTGTTATGTCAACAATACATTGTGTCAACTTGAGTTTAGAAATTTAACTAAGAGACTCAGCAGGGAGCCAGGGTTCTTACTCTGTAAATATCCCGATCCTGTACAAGAGGAGGGTACAGAGACTTTGTGAGTGCTATAGTAGCCCTGGAGGGGGTAGGAGATAGCTCTATACAATGTAAGGGAGGAAAAGAGGCTTGTGTTTTCCCCTTTTGCTCTGGCTGCTGCCTTTAAGTGTTGCCCCCAGTGCCAAGCCACCCTATCTTGGAGCCAGCTTATTATGGACTGAAACCTCCACAAACTATGAGCTAAATAAACCTTTTCTTCCTTTTTTTTTTTTTTTTTTTTTGGTCTTTTTGAGACAGGGTCTTGCTATGCAGTTCAGGCTGGCCTTGAGCTCACTTTGTAGCCCAGGCTGGTCTCGAACTCTCAACTATCCTCCTGCCTCAGACTCCAGAGTGCTAGGATTACAGGCATGAGCCAACACGCCCTGCTTTTTCTTCCTTAATATTGTGGGGTGGTTTGTCCCAGCAATGAGAGAAAAGTAACCAAGACAGGTACAAAATACATGCATGTCTAAGAAATTCAACTTTATTTATAAAAGTTCTATAAACAAAAACATTCTACTTTTATAACCGATAATTTTCACAAAAACCATTTACAGTTTTAACTTTTCTACATAAAACTGTAGTATACGATAAAAGAAAATCCTCACAAGATGGTCTAAGACATAAAAATAAAACAAAAAATTATCTAGCATGAATGCTTATTTATAATAAAGAATTAGAATCCTACCCATTAATGTACTATTCCATCATGAAAAGGAAGCATGATAATTTTGGAGGGGTAAATGCTTCACAATAAAGTCATAGTTTGAATGTTTTTTGATTGCTCTTGTAGGCTAGTATTTGTGCTGATTTATTAACTAAGTCATTATTGTAAAAAGGGCACAGACTTTTCTATATAAGTGTTTCCACCAATGAAAACATGTAGATATTGATCTGGTCTCATCTAAACTAGTCAATAAAGTAATAAATGTATAATAAAGAAGTAAACCCAAAAAATCACCATGTGACTGACTTATAAAATTAGAATTCTCCCTGAAATCAGAGTATTGTCTCTTTCATTATCTATAAATTTAAATCCCTCACAGCACAGCAGAGACAACATGCATACTAAATATTTAACTAAAAAAAAATTCAAAATAAAATTACTGAAATGTACTATTTACCTTTATATGTAATAATTATTTTTTTTAAATCTTACATTTTATCTAGGGGGATAATTTGTCATGGCTATGTCACAAGGAACTTCAAAACTTTGAGAAAAAATTCATCCCTGAGAAGTGAGAAATAGAAAAATACCTCCAAACAAAACAAAACAATCCCCCTCCAAAAAAACAGAAACAACAGTCCTATACCCTTTAACAATCTTTAGCATAGCATAGCATAGCATAGCATAGCATAGCATAGCATAGCATAGCATAGCATAGCATAGCACAGCACAGCACAGCACAGCACAGCACAGCACAGCACAGCACAGCACAGCATGAACTATATTAACAGCTAGCAATCAAACAAAATCCAATCCTGGAGAGTTGCAGGCTCTGGTGATCCGATCATTTTGTAATTATAAAAAAAAAAATCAGACAAATAAAAACTCTGGTTTTATTGACAACTTTACATTTTTGCCAAGTGCAAGGTTGGCCTGCTAAGAACTGAATATTTCAATAATGACCAAAGCAGTAACTGCTGCTGACATTTCTTCTTAGAAGTCTCTGTTTCTTCCACTGATATTCACCCAAACAATAAGAGCAATACAATAGCAATTGAGTTCACTATTATCAATGGCACTGCAAAAAGAAAAAAAGTTTGTTACTATAAAGAAAAATCAAGAAAAAAATTAAGCAGTAATAATCAACATCCAGGAAAGATGAAAAAAATTTAACAGTGTATCATCATAATCATGTTGTAAATAATTTTAACAAAGGAACTTTAAAACCCACAATTTATTTAAATGGAATAGGGGATCATGCTGCACAAGTTATCAGTATGAAATGCCTTGAGACTGTGCTGGTGCAACTGTGCAAACACAGAAGCACACTAGACCTGGGCAGAAGTAGATCCTCATGGCTGCACTGACACAGCGGGTGAAAAACACACTGTAAGGAAGATTCTGTAGCTTCATTACTAAATTAAGAATGAATTTATCTACTCTGAATCCAAAGTTTGATTAAAATGGCTAAAAGAAAAAAGGTTCCTCAACTTCAATTTTTAAATACAATGCATTTTGATACTTCTTTTTTGATTTGTTTAAAAATATTTTCCATTAGAATGGCAGACATAGGACCTTGAAGGTCTTCCACGATGCTAGGTAAGTTTACAACTTGGAAGGAACAATTTCTAGAAAGCAGGGATGTTACTCCATCATTCACCTCTGATTGGTAATACAAACAGATTATATATAGCACTGAGTATTCCATTTGTATGGCTTAGCCAATAAGTGGCAAACTAAGAAACCAATAACTTTCAAGCAGTAAAGGCAGGTTAAGGAGAAAAAAATTCCCACTACAAAAAAGCATATGTGATAGTACTCATACTTTGAAGTGTTATAATTTAAATCAAATCACAAAATTAAAACTCTGCAAGTTTTTCTTCTTACCTCTCATCACAGTTCTTACAGATCGAATAAGGTTCATTAGCTGAGACTTAATTCCTGGCTCCTCTCCGAATCCACCAATTCCTTGATCTGTTCCCCAGCCAACTGTATAACAGAAAAATGATTAGCCATGTTAAAATTTCTATGCGCTCCCCTTGCTCTTTCATTAGTCATCTTTTAAAAGATAGTTTGAGACCCTGTCTTTGATATCGAGTTAAGTATTTTCTTTTTATAGTAGCAACAGCCACATTATACCTCATTTACACTTTGATTTTATAAAATAATCTATGATGCCAGAATGGGAATGTAGCTTGGTGGTACAGCACTTGCCTAACATGCTCCAGCTTCTGGATTCAATCCCCAGCATAACAAAACAAATAATAACAATAATATTAACAATAACAACAATATAATAATTTCTAATTTCTCAGGTCAGAACTAAAAAGCAAATCATAGTGTCAAGCTGAATAATTAGTTCAATTAAGAATTTACTAAATCCAATGCAATGTTCAGTATAAAAATGTTGGAGCTAACAATCACTCTTTATTTTACTATGTGCGTAAATTTTAATATATGCCTGGTCACAGGTTAGTTATACTGTAGTCTGCTAGCAGGACATATCTTTTCCTCCCTTTTCCCTTAATTCTTCCTTGTCTTCTCTTCACTGTAGGATAGATTTTTGCCCACTACACCCATTATTCTCCATAAATGAGTCTTTTACCCTTTGAAACTATGTAATTTTCCTATTATAAACCTTTGCATATTTTTATAGGATAGGTTTTTATTACCATAATTTCTTCTAAAAACGTATATGTTCTCCTTCAATTTGTCTTTCTCATTTCCCATTTTGGGTATACTTTTCACTACCTAGAGGACTATAAGGCTTAATTAATTCCCAAACTAACCCCTGGAGGACAAAAAATCTGTATTTTATATTCAAAAGATCCAAGTATCAGGAAACAAAATTTCACTTTGCTTAACTAGCTTTTATTTGGACAAATAATGCTTGCTTGCTTGCTTTTTTTTCCTTCACTGGGCTATGTCATGCTATAAAACTAATATAAAATTCAGGTTCACATCAGGGCTAATGTTTGACTCTTGGTTTTGTGTACAGCGCTTTAGCTCTCACCGGTTACTTTGAGCTTTCACAGCACAACTCCAGCTTAGTTACAACTATGCTGCCTATCCGAGTGATGGTGAACACTTCAGAGATTGCAATGATAACAAACAGTCTGCTGTGGCATGCATGTCACAAGTTTACCATCACTGGTCTATACTATCTCTTGTCAATTCAGCAGATGCCTCTGTAATCTCAGTTTCAATCCTTTGAACGTTTTTCTTTGGAAGCCTGTAATGATTCCTATTACATACTGAATAAAGTACAAACTCCTTAAACTGACATTCTAGAATGTATCAATATGTCCTGGAACCAATTCTTTTTCGATACTGAGAGATAAACTATGAACCATTATCTATTAATTACTGTCAGTAATTCCTTCCCATGTCATAATAAACCTTTCTCTTTATACTCAAAATAATCTGATTATAGTAACCTTCTCTTTTAGTTTGTTTTATTCAAATGTCTCCCATTACAAACTTCTGGAGGTTAGGGAATACAATTTAGTCATCTTTGTCATCTTTCCAATATTCCTCACTCCCCATCCCACAGCAAGCACTTAGCAAATGCTTATGGAATTAAACTGAAAGTCAGTCA
Organism: Hydrochoerus hydrochaeris; assembly: GCA_004027455.1. Classification (NCBI taxonomy): domain Eukaryota; kingdom Metazoa; phylum Chordata; class Mammalia; order Rodentia; family Hydrochaeridae; genus Hydrochoerus; species Hydrochoerus hydrochaeris. Next base: position 32,897 of record PVLA01006181.1, on the reverse strand, counting down.
AGTAACCTAATCCAATATATGGTAGGATTAAGTAAATTTTAAAGATTAATAAAATTTCCCAACTCTAGTTCATTATTAAGACATATGAATTATAAAATGGCCAAAACAGATCAGAATACAGCCCAGTGAACAAAAAGACCCTCATGTTGGCAAATTATTGAAAACTTTCAGAGATAAAGAGAATATCTTAAAGGCTTAGTAAAATTAGGTTACCTACAAGAAATAAAAAAGTGAAGTGGCACTAAACAGCAACATGGTTAATCAGAAAATTAAATGGCACAATCTTCAAAATTCTGAAGAAAAACTGGTTTCAGTCTAAAGTTTGATACAGAACCCACGAATCAACAAGAAAGACCACTCTGGGATGCTGAGGTGAGATAATTCCAAGTTCAAGCCCAGCCTGAGCAACTTACCAACTTAGAATGAGTCCTAAAATTAAAAATAAATGAATAATTAATTTAAAGGGATGAGAATGAAGTTCAGTGCTAAGGTCCTGGGTTCAGTCCCCACAGTGGTATCAGGGTGGGAGGTGGACTTCTATTTTATATATTATAAAAATCATAAATTTTATACATTTCTCACTTTTAGAAAATGTATATTTCTTTGGTAAAAATAAAAATAAAATTTAAAAAGAAGGCCTGTAAATACACTTATTTATTGTAGAAAGAAACCTTCTATAATTAGGGCTTCCTCGGAGAAACAAAGATCTTAAAGGAAGGGATGAGTTCTGTTAAGTTGAAGAGCTTCATTCATGTATTACTAGGAATATTTAAAATTATGTTTTGAAACCACATTTTATTTTATTTTATTTTGTCTTTTTTGAGACAGGGTCTCTATGCATTTCAGGCTAGCCTTGGGCTCAGCTGGGCCTAGGCTGGTCTCAAACTTGCAACAATCCTCCTGCCTCAGCCTCCAGAGTATTGGGATTACAGGAGTGCGCCACCACGCCTGGCTTTGAAACTGCTTTAAATGTTATCAATTGGTTCCATTTTCTTTACTTGCATTTATGAAATGTATCATTGCTAATATTCTATCAATCTTTTCTTCTCACAGCCACAATTTCTCAAATAGTTAAAAGAACTTGTTTTAAGAACTATACACGGTGAAAGGACTGACCTGAACCCTGAGACCCAGGACGGTTGGTTCCTGGGCATCCAGGCACACACAAGTCTTTGGCAGGCGCACTGAGGCGAACCTGAGACCCAGGACAGCCCTGCGGGGTGCAATGGCTCACACACGCCTTTGGAGGGCAGGGTAATGAGCAAGATCAAAGTGTCTGAAGCAGCAACAAGGAGTTTAGCAGTTGGGCCCTGGAGAACTCCACCAACAAAACCAGTCCCAGCCCCCACATCCAGAGACCAAAACTAACCATACCTATGGCAAACTTCAGTCAAGTAACCCATGGCAAAATTTCTGGGATCTGACACAGACACCTATCACAGAACTGTAAACACCAGAGGTATTTTACTGCTTTTATTCTCCTGTTTGTCTGACTGGCTATCCCTTTCCTGTCTAATTGGATGTCCTCTTGTTTTGTTTTGTGCTTATTTTTTATTTGGGTTTATTTTTCCTCACCTCTTCTCTGGTTTCCTTTTTTTGTTTCTTCTTTTCTTTTTCATTTTCCTTTTCTTTTTTCACTATTTAGGTGAAAAAAAGGTTTCTTTTTCATTTTCTTCTACTGATCTCTTTCTCTCTTTCCTCAATTACTTCTTGAATTTAAACTGTCAAGTGAGTAAACACTGTCTCTTCCCTGATTACTCCTTCACATTTCCTTCCTGTGTCCTCCAGTTTCCCAAAACTCAGATGATCATCCTTTGACCTCCAGTCTTGACTTTACTATATGTGACCTCACTCATTACTTTATCCTGTCCCCTGTATTATCCTCCTACTCCCCACAGAAGGGTAAAGTCACTCCAGTAAGGGGAAAATCACTGCATACAGGTACATGGGCTATGTTTGATTTTGTCATATAACTTTAGTTTGCAGCAGGTTAATGGTTACCCCATAGTTTGTCAGTAGTTAAGCTGTGCTTGAAACTACTGTTAGTATATTACTAACTGTACTACTTTAGCTAGGATGCCATACATGTTATAATCAGTTTTTCTCCCCTGTATGATAACACTGTGATTGTATGGGGTTATAATCATTACCACAGCCCAGTGCCAAAGGATTGGGTGCTGAGCCAAATAGTAACTTTGTATCCTTTACAAATTGGGAAGGTAGGTTCTTGGGATAACTGTAAAGAACCACCTACATCTACAGGACATCCCTGCAGGACAAACATCTTTTAGGGAAGCCTCAATACTACTGATAAAGCTATCTATCATAAAAAATCAGCAAGCATCAACATAGAAAACAAAATAAAATAAAAAAGAATAGACAATGGCAAGATGCAGAAGCAAAATGTAACTACAGACCCCCAGCCCACCCAGGTCAGGCCTGGAACACAAGGACATAGACAAACCTGGAAGTCAAACACTGAAACTTTCAGAAATGACAGCAACAGAAGTAAAAATACAAGTGGAAAGGCTATAGAGAAAATCTCTCAGGTACAAAAGAAATGATGCTTAAAATCAAAGATATTAGAGAAGACACAGGTAAGGAACAGATGAGCTTAGAAAAATAATAGAAACAAACAGTGCCTAACCTAGGAAAGAAATGGAATCCATGAAACATATCCAAACAGAAACCCAAGAGATTAAAATCTCCATTGAAAGTACATGTAACAGATTGAATGCGAGGATATAATATCAGATCTTGAAGACAGTATTACAGCTAGTGATTATGAACAGAAAAATATCTTAAAAATAGCAAGAGACTATGAAAAATCAACTCAACAGCTAGAAGATGAAGCAAAGAAGAATAAATAAGATTAATTGGGTCAATGAGAAAGCTGGAGATAGTACAAATGCCATTAAAAAAAAAAAAAACTTTTCACAGAAATGACAGAAAACTCCCAAGAGTGGATAAAGAATTTGACAAATAAAATGAAGTACATAGAAATCCAAACAGTCATGACCAAAATAAAACTAAACCAAGGCATATAATAATCAAGATTCCACAAATCCAGCAGAAGAACGGAACATTAAAAGCTGTCAGAGAAAAGAAACATCACTTATAAGGGAAAGCCAAACAGAATCACAGCAGACTTCTCAACACAGACCCTAAAGTCAAGAAGAGCTTGGAGTGAAGTATTTCAAGTCCTGAAAGAAAACAACTTCCAAACCAGATTAATGTACACTGCAAAACTATCTTTCAAAATTTATGGAGAAATAAAATACTTCCATGATAAAGAACAACTTAAAGAATTCATGACCACCAAACCAACCCTACAACTAAATATAAATATACTGAATGTAAATATCTAGACAGATATTTTATATCTATATAAATATATTTATTTATAGATATTTATAAATATCTAGACAGATATGTTTAAACCGTTTTTACCATGAATGACTCCCATAAACAATATACTTTCTAATTAAACTGCTCTTCAACATAACAAGATAAAATTAGAAGTACAATAAGTTAAGCACTGGCCCTGAAATAATTAAAGTAAATGGTAAGTTAACAGTTAATTGTAGCCCAGTCTCTTTTTACGTCACCAGTATGAAAAACAAACAATTTTGGGTGGAAAATAAATCATTTGTGCAGATAGTTCACAGAAAAATACAAATGTAGCAAGTAAAACACAAGGTGCCAGGGATATCTTTCACTAAAGTAAATAGATTTCCTTCCAGTTGCTAAATAGGAAATCTCAGTTGTTTTACTCAGGAAACTGGCCAAACCTGTAAGTTTTACTATTTTTTTTTCAAGAGAAAGATGTAATTCTGTGGCTTTGTCACTTCCAAAGCAACAGGTATTAACAAATAATAATACCAGCCAGCAGTAGTTCCTATAACAATTCCAGAAATTTAAACAGAAAAACAGAATTTTATCCTTGTGTGAGAAACTGAAAGGTCTAAAATGTACAATTGATATTGTGAAATGAGAAGAAATTGTCCAAAAGGACCTAGGATGGAGGAAGGAGGAAAGGAAGGAAGGGAAAAGAGAGAAAAACTGCAAGTTATCTATACAGTTAGTGTCTCAGTTCGTAGAAAAGGAAGATTTGCTCTTGTATTAATCAGAAAGTTTTTTTCTGTTCTTGTACTCTGAGTAACTACTTAAAAGATAATAATTTGCAATGTATTAACAATTATTTTCTTATCATATTGTTATGAAATTGTTTTGTCTTTTTTCCATAAAATAAAAAACAGAATTTTGAAGTTATTAACTGCAAATATCATACATATTTTTCTGCTGTGCTAGACTTCAAAGAAACATGAAACAGCAATTCAGCCAGGCTCAGTGAAAAACCCTCCTCTGGAAAGACTGAAGAAAAAGTATTTGCCACAGTTTTGAGGACTGGCAAAATCAGTTTTGGATGCCAGCAAGGTGCCAGCAGGACTGGTGATTGCTGGAAGCTCTGAGGGATCATCTCATCCATGCCTCTTCTAACATGTGATCGGTGCTAGAAATCCTTAGGGTTCCTTGGCTTATAGCCAAATCACATAATCTCTGCCTCTTGTCCCACAGACCAGTTTCCTTATGCATTCTTTTGTGTGCCTCTGTATCAACTTCATACCAATTGTTGGATTTAAGATCCAACAACCTCTAACCTCATATGATATCTCAATTTGATTAACATGTGCAAAGATCTTGTTTCCAAATTAGGTCACAGCCAAGGTGTGGCTTACCAAGAGAATGCATGTAATTTATCAAAGTCACCAAATTTGCATATGAATCAAATTGTATTATGAATGTGAAAGTACCTAGTAAATTGCTAATGTAAGTTTTTGAAACTGCTTTTATTATATAACGATAATATAACTGATCTCAGTAAGGTTAGATAACTTAGTTCTAAGTAATTCCCAGTTCAATGAAATTTCCATTTAGTCCCCATTGAAATTCAACAAATGCTTTCTGTAAGCATATACTTCAAAAGAAAAACATCTATATAAAAACATTCTTCAGTGTTTTATGAACTGCCATGATCAAACTATATATCTATCTACATCCTGCTCCTTTCCCTATACATTTAAACAAACTCTACTAAGATCTGCACCTTCCAGAATTCTCCCACTATTCATGGTCACAGAACTCTCACTGTTCTAAACTTGGAAAATATTACACTGATCTGAAGCAGTCATTTAAACCTTGAAACATACAATGGCTTGTGATATTTTAAGATTTTAGTATATACTGAAACATGTGTCCACTCCCTCCCTATGTTGAAACTCTATTCCCCATGTGACTGACTGCATCTGGAGCTAGGATCCTTAGGCAGTAATATAAAGCTAACTAAAGTGATAAGAATGGGGTCCTAGTCTTAATAAGACTAAAGAAAGAGCTCTCTGCCATGTGGGAATTACAAACTAGGAAAAAAAGCCTCACCAGAAATGGACTATGCCAGAACCCTGACCTTGGACTTACAGCCTCTAACATTGTGGAAAAAATACATTTCTGTTGTTTATGCCACCCAGACTATGATTCTTTGTTACGGTAGCCAGACCTAACCAGTATGTTTTGTTTTGTTTTTGGTGTTGCCGGCAACTGAACCTAGCTCACATGCTACGCAAGCAGTTAACCACTGAGCTACATTCCCCAGCCAAAGTACTTAATATATACTTAAATTAATATAAATATTGTAAGTACTTAAATATTACAAAATATATTTGGATATCTTAAAATCATAGCTTATTCATTTATATAAACTATTGCGTTTTTCTTTGGTTCCAGGATCAACTCAAAACACAGGGTCAAGCTAAGAACTTCTATGCTTCTTTGAGTAGAAATGGAAATGTGGAAGACAGTTCTGGGAGGCAAAGGGTACATGATAGTTAAATGTGGTGTCAGCTTGAATAAGTGGAGAACGGTTCTGGGTGTTTCTGGTTGACTGACTTATAAGCCATTCATTGAAAAGGGAAAAACGGTGTCTTAGTTACTTTTCTCATTTCTGAGACAAAATACCCAACACCTAAAGTTAAAAGAGGAAACGTTTATTCAGCTCACAGTTTATAGAGGTTTCAGTCCATAATCCACTGGTTCCAAGGCAGGGTGGCACATGGCTGAGGGGCAAACATTCATGGCAGCAAAAAACAGCAAAAGCAACCAAGGAAGGGGAGAGCCAAGCCTCTGTCTATCCCTTATATTGTATGCAGGATACTCACCCTAGGGGTACCATTCACACCCTTAATCCTAGTATTGGACCTTGAATCAATCACAAATTCTAGATTTACTCACCTCTAAAAATGCCTAAGAATGCACGAGGCCTTAGAGAGAGATCTACACACAAGTCATAACAACCTGGATGTAGGTGGCACCAACCAACAGGATTATAGCTAACCTGAATGAAAAAAAGGAAAAAAAAAAGGAAGTCTTCCCTTTTGCTTCTTCATAGGACCCCTACACCTCCAGTGCTTTCATGTTTCCAGCTCAGACTCTTCAGCCCTCCAATGTAGACCCTTAGGCTTTCCAATGTAGACCTTCCAGTGGGCGTCAGGCCTTCAACTTCTGACTGATCCTCTGGGTCACCAGGCACAGATTTCTCTTTTGCATTCTTTCACACAACTCTCCAGGCAATCATTGTAAGATTTATAGGAGTTTCCTTTTTGGTAAAACTTAAACTTTTAAAAGCACTCTGCTACACTGTTTATTCTTGATTCTCAATGTAAAGCTGGCTAAAAACCTCCAACAATATCTACTCCACAGTCTGAATACTGGGCTGCCTTGAAATATCCTCCTCCAGATTAATATTAGCCCATTATCCTTAATCTCAGTCTTCTGCAAAGTCTCAGAACATGAGCAAAATGTAGATGAATTTTCTGCCACAGCATAACACACATGGCTTAGAGTCCAACTGCCAAAGGAGTCTCTGTTCTCAGCTGACCTGAGACTGGTCCTTATCATCTGCATTTCTATGAGCATTCTGGTCTTCTGAGCTCTAACCAGCCTCTCCCATTAAGCTTAGCTCATACCATTCTAGGGCTTCTCCAGCAAGCATTGCCAAACTTTTCTAAACTCCTGCAAACTAATTCCAATAGCTTCTGAGTCACAGTCAGTAGTCATAGCAATGACCCCACTTCTGTGGTAACAAAATCTGTTTTGGGTACTTTCCTTATCATTCAGATTAAATACTCAATACCCCCAATTTAAAGGAGGCCAATTTTATTTCTATCTGTAAGTTTCTGTCTATAGGTGGCTGGTTTCAAGGCAGGAAAGGAGGGTGGATGGGTTTGGGGGAGGAAAACTGCTTACCTCATGGCATCCAGGACAGAGAAAAAGCAAACAAAGAAAACAGGGAGGAAAATATACCCTTCCAGATAACACCCTCCAGTAATCCACCTCTTCTAACCAGAACTTGCCTCCTAACAACAAGCCACCTATACTGTCTCCATAATCATCACCTTTCAAAAGCCCTACCTATGAGTACACAAGGCTTTGAGGGGAACATCTAGATATAAACCATAACATATACTCTTAAGAAATATTTGGCCTATAGTTTCTTTTCTTGTGATATCTCTGTTTTTCAAATCAGATTAATACTGGCCTCATGGAATGAAATGGAGAGTATTGTCATCTATTTTTTGGAAGCAGCTGTGAACAAATGATACTTTCTTCTTTAATGGTTCACAGAATGTAACAAATGGCTGGACTTTGTGGAAGTTTTAAAATTATTAGTTCAATTTCATTATACATTATGAGTCTATTCACATTTTCTATGTCTTAAGTCAGTTTCAATCACTTGTATCTTTTTAGGAGTCTGTCTACTCTTCTAAGTTACCTATTTTGTTTGCATAGAACTGTGTATAAAGTATTCCTTTATAATATCTCCTGTTTTCCTGATTTAAGTAATTTGAATCTTCTTTTCCATGGTCAACCTTACTAAAGAAAGATTTGTCAATTCTGTTCATCTTTCCAAGAAAGTAGCTTTTGTTGACCCTATTATTTTTATGCTTCATATTTCTTTGTCACTATAATCAGTATCAGTTTTTTTCCTTTTGCTTATTCAGGGTATATGTGGGAGGTAAGGACAACAGGTTGTGGCTGAACTGCCACACATCTGAACTGTGTTTACTGAGCTCTAGTAAGTTTTTTTGAAGGAAAAAAAAAAATCCTGATCCATTTTATGTCTTTCTTAAAAGCATTCCCAGAAGCATTATGTTAATAACAAGGCATGAGGAACCACCTAGAGACTGAAGCTGTGGGGAAGATTAGATTTTATTCCTCTACCTACAGGAAGACTGACATAGAAGTGAGTACTGGCAAATATTTAAAGTGAGAACTGAGTATATGTAGGTTTTAAGATTGTTGGTGTAATTTTAAGGAAACAAAGAATCTGGATAAAATGTTTGAGTTTAAAGCTGTAGTGACAATTGGCACAGGTTGGTACATAGAGCTGGTGTCAGGGGACTGCAGAGCAGAGGGACCTGAGTCCTACATTAAACTTTTTACTGCTCTTGCTTCTTGTTTACCAGGGGCAAGCTATTGTCAGTAATGGAGAATTTATTGTTTGCAGTAGATAGCCCAAATCTCTCTCTGGTCATTTTCAGAACAGTCTCAACATTTTAACTGTTAGATGTTTATATAACCTTTACCAGTTAGTTGTTTCAATTGGCAAGTAGGTCTATGAAGGTCCTCACTCAATCATTAGAGAAGTACTCTACATTGAGAATGGTTATTGTTATTTCTAGTGGTTAAATAAGTATATAAGCAGCCTCAATTCCGCCTGTTGGCCCAAAAAACCTTAAAATATTTATAACATGACCCTTTAAGAAACAATTCACTTAGTACTACAAGCTTTTACTTTTCTCATTTAGATCTGCAATGCTTTTACCACTGGCTTGTTTAGTATAAAGCAGGGAGTCAAGATACATTTATTTCTTTTTGGGCAGCTAGTTAATCCACAGTCATTTATTGAAAGGTTCATTCTTTCAATAAATGGCCATCAATTATTTTTGTATACTTTTCTGCTGTGTTGCCTTTATCACAAATTAAATGCTCATTTTAAAAAATTGGTCTGAATTGGATTCTCTAGTTTAAGAACTTTTTGGTAAATTCTTTCCTACCTAATTAGTTAGAAGTCAGCTTTCGTTCCTTTATAACCAAGAACCCTGAGAAAAATGAATAATTTTAGAACTTTATCCTTGAATTTCCTCACAAGATAGCATTTGTTCCAACAGTTTTGAATTACAAGCCAATACTGAAAATCTGCACAAGGAAGCCATTTCTAGAAACCTGCTGAGCATCAGACCTATGCATTCAAACACCTACAGGACACCATGACATCTCTATTTGGAAGCTTTTTTTTTTTTTTTTTTTGGTACCAGGGATCAAACTCACAATCTCATGCTTGCCAGGCAGGTGCTTATGCCGCTGAGCTAAATCCCTGGCCCTTCTATTTGGAAGATTTAAAGGTTAACTTGAACCAGTATAATTCCTAGTATTTCAGGATTCTGTTTTAAATGTCCTTCCCTTAGGAAATAAGATTGTCCTTATTCACCCAGGAAGTTATATTTCCATGTGTCTATACCCCATTATCTTCCTCCAAAACATTTATCCCAGGCTCAATGAACTATCTGCATTATTTTAAACATCTACTCCTTCATTAGGTTGTAAACTATGTGGGAACAGGAACACTGTTATGTTCGCTCCTATATCCCTTCTAGCTAGCTTGCAGTCATTATCCTATTTGTTATAAAAAATAAAGAAAAATTCTCACTACCAAATCTAGGAATCTTATGAAGGTTTTAAAACATCACTCAATTTAATAATTGTTATCCTTTATCCCATATATTTATGGTTTCTCTGCTTAACATAATTTAATAATTGTTATCCTTTATCCCATATGTTTTATGGTTTCTCTGCTTAACATAATTTAATGGTTTTATATTTCATTCCCAAAATATTTTGGTCCACACTTGGAAAAATAAGATCATTTTTCTGGTGCATCGATTCATGCCTGTAATCCTAGCACTGTGGAGACTGAGACAGGAGGACATCCTCAAGCTGGAAGTCAGCCTGGACTACACAGCAAGATCTGCTTCAATCAAACAAACAAAAAAGCATTTCCCCATTTAACTATAATATATAATACCACTATCACACATACAAAAATATTTTACAGTGATCCCTTAGTGTCATCTACTACCTCCTAGCCCAGTGGTACCAACCTTTGACATGCAAGCTGCAGCAGGCTGTTTCTTATTAGTGTAAGCTTTAAAAGATTCACCATCATTGTCCTAGGCCATATTCAAATTTCACCAAATGTTCTTGAAATACCTTTTACAAGTATTTGCATCAGCATTCAATTGTGGTTCACAAACTGTTTATGAATACCTTCCTTAAACCCACTTCTCAGTCCGTCTCTCTCTTTTAAATTTCTTATACCTTGTGTGACTGTCTTACTGGTCAGCCCCTCCCCTTCCTCACATTCTCTGAGTTCTCATTGTCACTGCTCAAATATCTCTGGTCCCTCTTGTCTAAAAGCAAAATAAAACAACCATCACAACAATACATCTTTTCAATCTATTTTTTCTTCTTTCTCTTCAATTTAATGATAAAATTAGATAATCTTGTCTTCATTTTATTACTTTCCACTTACTTTTCATCTCAATCTTCATTTTCTACAAACTCATTTTTTTGTTTGTTTTTGAGACAGTGTTGAGCTATGTAGTCTAGGCTAAACTTGAACTCACTATGTCGCCCAGGCTGGCTTTGAAATGCAGCAATCCTCCTGACTCGGCCTCCTGAGTGCTGGGATTAAACGCATGTGCCACCATGTCCAGTGACAAACTCAAATGTCAGTTCCCACAGTAATTTATGTTTCTGTTCTACGAACTTAAATCCAATGATTATTCTACATCCCCATTTGTATATCTCATAGAAATGTCAAATTCAGCAAGTCCAAAACTTATTTTGCCTGGTAAGCATGAGGTCATAAATTCGATGCCTAGTACCAAAAAACAAAAACACAAATATATTTTGTTACGTTTTTACCTCTTATCTACCACCATTACCTCCAGTTTTCCTTTACTAGATCCTTTCCATTGACAATAATTCTTTTTTTTACTTTAATTATGAAGATTTTAAAATATCACTAAGATAATCGTTACCCTTTTATCACATATGTGTATACTGCTCTCTAATGTAGTACTACCATCTTTCGGTAGTTTAAGACAGAGACTTCTAAGAGATCTTTGACTTCATCCTCTCTCCCTCAGTCCCAAAGTCCAATGTTATGTTCTCCCTTTTTAACCTTTAAAGTATCTTCTCACCTGTATTAGTTTTCTAGGGCACCACATATTGAAGCTTCTTACAACTGAAATTTATTTTCTCAGTTTTGGATGCCAGCAAGGTGCCAGCAGGACTGGTGATTGCTGGAAGCTCTGAGGGATCATCTCATCCATGCCTCTTCTAACATGTGATCGGTGCTAGAAATCCTTAGGGTTCCTTGGCTTGTAGCCAAATCGCATATAATCTCTGCCTCTTGTCCCATAGACCAGTTTCCTTATGCGTTCTTTTGTGTGCCTCTGTATCAACTTCATACCAGTTGTTGGATTTAAGATCCAACAACCTCTAACCTCATATGATATCTCAATTTGATTAACATGTGCAAAGATCTTGTTTCCAAATTAGGTCACAGCCAAGGTGTGGCTTACCAAGTTAAGACTTCAGCAATTTTTTTTTCACAGACACGATTCTTACACAGTACAACAGCAGTCTTTGGGATCAGAATGCCTAGTTTCTATCTGTTTGATCTTAGAAAAGTTACCTACTTTTTGAGTCAGGTTTCCCATCTCTAAAGCAGAAATGAAAAGTAAAGATCTCAAAGTTGCTGTGAGGGTTACTATATATAAATATATATAAAATACTATATATAAAGCCTTGATACAGATCCTACACATAATAACTGATACATAACTATTGGTTGTTATTATTATTATACCCTCATTTTAACTTCCTTTACTTGGAATTATTCTTCCCACATTTACTTCTTTCCCTTCCAATGTGTCCCCCATACTGTAAGCTACAAGGAATTTGCAAATAGCAAAAATCTGTCGACATCACTGCCTTAAAACTGTTTTCAACTGCTTCAGAATTGCCACATCAGCTCTCCACTGCTGATGGCTCTCCTCAATCTCCCACCCCTTCATCTTCACCTAGTTAATATTTACTCACTTATCAGATTTCAGGTTGGAATACTTTCTCCAAAGTTTTGGCGATTCTAACTTACCGTCACTGTGCATTTCTTTCACAATATTCTACATATTTGTTACTTATTTTCATTTTGATTTAACTCCTTAGAAGAGCAAGGCAAATGCTTTAGCTTTGGTTCTTATTACATGGGCCCGGTGATAACTTGAGCACAACCAATGTGCTCGATAAATTTTTTTCTTGAGTTTTAATGATTCGCACGGTCATACTTGGTATGCTGCGACAAATAATTTACATCATGTAGTACCCAATCTCAATTCTACCTCAGTAAAAAGTAGCCTGCCCAGGCTGGCGTGATGATTGCTTGGCTGTGAAGACAGCCATACTTTTGTCTTCTTCTTTATATTCCTAAATTGTACCAGTCCTTGGCTTCTACAGGCGCCCCATAATGTGTCCTAAACATCTTGGAACGTGAGTGGCTGGCTGTCTTGATAACTCCCATACTTTCCCATTCTTATTATTCCCAAAGCGTAAGAAGCTTTGTTTGCCCTAGATCAGCCCATTCTTCTTAAGTAACAAAGCTCTAAAGTGAACCACGCCCCACTCCGTTTCAAGTCACTCAAAATTCAGACCTCTACCTTTTCGACCATTAAAATCGGTAGCAGAGAAATGCATCGTGGTGACAGTTCAACATTCACCCTGCCAATGAGTGCAAACCTGGCTTGCCTCCTACGAAGCGACCACCTCTCCCCAAGCAGTGCGCCGTGCCTCTCCCAGCCCGGGTAGTCGCTCCGCGCGGCCTGGCTTGGTCCGCGCCCCTCGGGCTCCGCTGGCCCCTCAGCCCGCGCCACAGGGCCTTACTCACTGTTCTTGAGGAAGCGCTCTTCATGCAGCACAGCAATGGCGTTCACGCACAGCAGGGCCGCCTGCAGCAGCGAGTATAGGGTAAAAGCCATGGTTACCAGCAGCCGCCTAGAAGTCCAACCAACTCTACTCTCGCCGCCGCAGCGGACGTGGCGGCACCGCCACCGCCCAGGCTCTCTTAAGGGTGCCAGTGAGGTCCAAAACAGCTCTCCTGGAAGCGATGCCCGCTTTTGGCTAAAACCCGCCCTGTTATGACGTCATCAAAACATGTCAGTCGAGTGAGTTGTCGTTTATGGTCCAATGCTGTAGTCGTTCGTTCGTACATTTTGCATTTGAAAGCGACTTGTCAGGGCCGGGGAATTAGCTCAGTGGGTTGAGAGTTCGCGAGTTCGATCCCCGGTACAAAAAAAAAAAAAAAAAAGAAAGTGACTTGTCCTGACTTAGAGGGGCTGCAAGTGTAAATACCCGCTAAAAGCCGGGCGTGATGATGAAACCCTGTAATCTCAGCACTTTGGGAAGTTGAGTTAGGAAAAAGAAGGAAAAGAAAAAAGGGGGTGGGCTGTGGATGGAATGTAGCTACGTACGAAAAACCTAGGTTTAATCTCCTGTATAAAATGTTTTAGAAGTCTAAAAGCTAACAGTTTGCCTCGCTAGGATGATCCCAGACCTTCTTCAAGATGCTTGCCTGAGAAAGCGAAAGGCTGCCAAAAGAGCTTACTATTTGTTCTAGCCAATACATAAGGATAGGTCCTACACGGCCCTTTCCTACCGCATTTACTGAATAGGGCTTACAGTTAGCAAATCCCCTTCTGTCTGTTTGAGATGTATATGTACCTACCAGGATTTTTTCTACAGGACCTGAATATCATCTGCTTAAAAAGTAATCATCAGGAAAGACAGGTCCTCTATCTCTCAGTCTCTAGTGCGGGGAATACATCCCTAACTTTGACAATTGTTAGCTGGCAGATAGAGCTAGTGTACTTACATTTACCTTGACCAACCCTCTTTAATTTTTCAGCTCCTTGACTCTACTGAATCCCTGGTAGTACCCTTGCTTCTTGTCCTCTTTAAACTTCTATTAGCCTCTTTATGGATTCAGTTCACACTGGGCCTTCCTCTCTTTTGTAATAGTAGTTTACAGATATGTCCTTATCGATTTAACATATAGTTTTGTCTTTAACAGCATCAGTAAGAGACTGAGTTACACTATGTTAAACTTTAGAGATTGTTTGAGAGCAAATATGCAAAGCAACACTTTCTGAACTTAAGATTCCCTAAAATAAAAGAGGGGGAAAGGAAATATTTAATTCCAGAAAGGACTTTGGAAGCCTATGTATTGCTACCAATACATAGGTTGTTTACTGAGTAAAGATCATTAAAGGAGAATTCTGTGGTATAAATATGATTTGTCCCTACCAAAATTATTGTTGATCCCCAGTGTAACTGCATAGAGATGTTAGGATTTTACAAGGTAATTAGATCTTGGGGGCCTCACCATCATAATGGACTTAATGTAGTTCCTGTGGGAATAGGTTAATTATCATGAGATTTAGTTCATATAAAATGGATTTAGTTTTCTTTGCCTCTGTCTTCTATGTGTGCCCACTTGCTTTCACTTTCCACCAATAGACTTTCATCACATGTCAATCAGATGCCAGTTCCATATTCTTGGACTTCCAGAACCTTAAACTAAATTTTTAAAAAGTATTTTTTAAAGTAAAGTATCCAGCTGTGGGTATTTTGGAATAGCAACAGAAAATAGGCTAAGATAGAAGATGACTGGAGATTATGCATTGATAGAGTAGAGGTGAGAGTAGAGCCTCCTTCAGCTACCTTTTCTTAATGTCACCAGATTACAAATCACATGATTTTTTTTTTATTATGTCAAAAGAATCAGGTTAACCTCTCTGGGCCTCTGTCACTTCATCTATAAAATTAGGTGATTATCATCTCTGAGGCTCCCCTAAGCTCGAAAAATCTCTAGATCTAGCAAAAGATGCTTAAAATATAAGATAGTATACAAGTACTAGTACCATATGATCTGATTCATTATTTTTGAAAGTCTAAGATTATAGCCTAAGCTGTTAACGGCAGATCATATTCTATTTAAAAATGTTCCTTTGATATTTTACTTTCACAGAAATTCAAAAGCCTGGGAATTTTATTATATATTTAGAAAGTAATTTAAAAAGTCAAAACAAAACATAACCCCCCCTCCAAAATATACATTTTATGTGTACTCACAACTTGAAATTTTTGTTGGTTGCAGTCTATTTAAAATTAGAATTTAGCCCTTGTTGCTGAGTTTCTGATATCTGATAAGGCTTTATGAATTCATGTTAGTTACTTTATCAGATACTTATGTTAGGTATAAAGCTTTTCCCCAAAAATTTAGACACAGATTCTTATCATTTTCTTGTTCAAGATGTATTGTTTAGTTTTGGTTTTAGTTTCTTTCTTTCTTTGTTGATAGATGGCGCGTTTTGTCATCTTAGAACATCTTGCTGTTTTTGTGCTTGTTAATATAGTTAGTGTTTTCATTCCTTTGAAAAGAAGCAAAAAATTGGTGCTTTCAATAACCATTTGCTCTCTTGGAAGAAAGGAGAGCAGTGGTTAAGATTATGTCTAGGATAATTTTTATGTTTGACCCTCATTAGATGAAGGGAACAAGACAGATGTAGGATTCAATCTTGACCTTTGAAAATTAAAATGCTCGAGGACTAAGGTCTTATATATATGAGAGATTGAGTTATTGAACTCAATTTTTTATGCTTTCTTGTATCAATGTTTTTGACTAATAATTTCCTAGGACTGTAACCTTGTATTCAAATAGATGACTTAATTAGGCCAGTAGAACGAAGAAGAAATGCTAATTTGCTGGATTTGACCTAAAATCTCAAAATGTCTACCATGCCTCTGCCTTTTCTTTTCTCTTTTCTTTTTTTTTTTCTTTCCCTCCCTACTGCCTTCTCTTCCCTTCCCTTTCCTTCCCTTCTCCTTCCTTTCCCTTCCCTTCTGCCACAGGATGACATAGCAAAAAGCCGCTCACCAAATGCTGGCTCCTTGATTTATTTTTTAGACAGGGTTTTGCTCTGTAGTCCATGCTGGATTTGAGTTCACTTTGTAGCCCAGGCTGACATTGAACTTATGGTGATCCTCCTGCCTCAGCTTCCCAAGTGCTGAGCTTACAAGCATAGCACCACCACTCCCAATGTTAGATTTCTTAACCTCAAAAACTGTGACCTAATAAATTTCTTCTCATTATACATTACTTAGTCTGTGGTACTTTAACAGTGTAAAACAGACCAAGATACTCATCTGACCACTTCTCATCAGCAAACATCCTGGTCCAAATTACTATCATTTCTTAATAGAACAATTGTGGTAGCCCCCCAAATTTCTGTGTTTCCACCTTTGTCTCTAGTTTATTCTCCCCAGATCAGTCCAAGTACTTTTTCTAAAACCAAGGGTTGAAAACAAGTTATAAGAACTGAGTCATCTGTCTTGTAGAATTTCCCACATTCTAGCTTGTGTTGATCATAAATGAATGGTGCTAAATGAAGTTAAATGTTATGTACAACATCCAACCAATCTGTAAAAGAAAAAAGAAATACTTGCTGAAGGAGGAAAACAGCCACTATTTAAACTGATAAAAAGTTTTTTTAGCCAGCTCAATGAAAAAATGACAGGTACATGGTAAAAATTATTTTCCACAAGTTAAATTCTAGAATGATTTTTTAATAAGTCTGTTGGCTTTGCTCTCTTTTCCTATTTTTGAATTTCAGCATCTATTTCTGTAATAATTAAAAATAGTTCATAAAGATATGGATGATCCTTGTTATTTATTAAAAATTTAGACTCACTTTGAAGACTGACAAAAATGGATTATGGCTTTTAACATTTTTGTCTTGATAATATATTTTAATAGATACATTTATTTTATTGTCTATGTCTGAGCTATGAATCAATGATGATTGAGGTATGTTTGCTTTTAATCTTGTTATTAACAATAGCAACTTTCATTTTAAATGGGTTTATGGCAACAGAGTTCATCTAAATGGGTTCTATTTGAGGTCAGCATTAGACAAAAATAGGAAAATCCCACAAGAAGAGACTCATTCATGTTTATGGACTTATATAAGCTATTTTTGGTATGAAACTCAAAGCCATTTACAAACTGAAAGTTTGTGCATTATGAAGTGTTTCTGGAAATAGAGACCTTGGAAATGGAAAATTTCTTTAAAAAGTAAAAGTGAGTCACTGTATCTATTTCAAAAGGTATTAATCCCACATAGCTAATTATATTTTTAAAACATACCACCTGAATAAATAAAATCAGAATTTAAAAACTAAATAAACTGTTTACTTAGATGCATATAATTCCTTCATAGAATGGAAGGCATTACAAAGCTTAGTGCTTAAAAAAAAAAGGGAACATGAGAACAAAATATAGTTTTCTGTCTCTCAAACTGAGATGATTATGAGAATCATCTGAGGGTGTTTAAATATATATGATTGCCTTCCAGTTGATGGTGCACCCAATGTATGTATTTCTCTTCACCACTTCCTAGGACTCCATTAACTTATAAAGTATTAATAAAAGGAAATGCATTTATAATAGTATAGATAAGGAGAAATATCAGCAATTTTAACAGTCTCCAGAAGATAAAAGAAAGGAAGCATATCAATGACTAATATACAGTGGACAAAGCTGTTGCCCAGCATGAACCATGGGGTGTTACAGTAAGGGTGGAAACCATTGTCAAGTATTTCACAAAAACTACTGATTCAAAGTCAGCACATGCAGTGGAGATTTAGAAAGAAAAGTAGGCCTGAAAACAGGCAGATTAATTGATGATCCGTATGTGAACTAGACAACTTTCCCAGCAGCAATCCATATCCCCCTTAAACAAAATGGTGGACAGTGTGACTTTGCCCCGAGCAAGACTGAAACCAAGACTTTCCTTTTAGGATATCAAACCATGTGAATTTTTGAAGCTACTAATATGTGTATTGCTGCGCTAGTTCTTATTTAAGCATTTGCAAGTCTGTTAACTTCACTACTGATTCTCTACCAATTCAATCTACAACTAATTCCTAGTTCTACACTTGCATAAGTATATACTTTCCAATTAGACCTTTCTCCCCACACCAATTATATAGCTATCTCCTCAATTTTATTATTACTAATATAGATAGGAAACCAGGACATATGATGAAAACCAGCAAGATACAAAGAAAGAAAATGGAAAGTCAATAAAACTGACTTCAGAAGGGAACAGAGATAATTTGGAAAAATTAGTAATAACAAAAATAATTTGACCCCAGAAAGTAGCTTAATGATAGAGTGAGTGATTAGCAAGAATGAGACCTTGGTCCCGATTGCTAGCACCAAAAATAAAATAAAAATTCAAGACATATTTATACAAAAAATTGTATACAAAAGTAGCAAGAAACAGAAAGAACTCTTAAAATCTGAAATTTCATAATTCTCTAAAAAAGGTTCACTGAAGATAAAGTTAAATCTTCCAGTACACAGAAGAAAAACACAGAAACAGAAAAGAATAAAAATGGGAGTTTTATAGGGAAAGGAATTTCAGGCCAGGAAATAATATTAACAAAATTAAAATTTCCAGAGATAAAAAGAGTAGTAAGAGTGTTCTAACTAAAAAGACCTAGGTGAAAAGTGGGTTAAATGATTTTTTAAAAAATTCATTATTTTGGCCATCATCATAAAATTTTAAAGCATCTTACTACAGAGAAGATTCTAAAAGCTTCAAGGGAGAAAAATGTTGCCTTAAAGAAAAAAGAAACCAACTGGCACCAAATATAGGTAACAATGACACACTTCTTTCAATTTTGTTTTCTATTTTGTTATTTTTATTTTTAATAATATGTTTTTTAACCTTATAGTGTTCTCAAAAGAATATTTTGGTAAGTGGTTAACAATCAACATTTTTTCATACATGTACAAATATATTTTGATCCTGTCCATCGGTATGATTCCCTTATATGCCCCTGCCCCTTAGTCCCTTCCTCTTGTCTAATAATAGTCTTCTTTTTACTTTCACATCATCTGTTTTAGATTTCATGTATTTGTATTTGTATTTGTGAGTCTGATATACTTTACTTAACATAATGATCTTCAGTTCCATCCATTTGCTTGCAAATGACATAATTTTGTTCTTTATAATGGCTAAATAATACACAGTGATATATGTGTACCCCATTTTCATTATCTAATCATCTGTTGATGGGCACAAAGGCTTGTTCCATATTGTGGCTATTGTAAATTATGCCACAATAAACATGGATATGCAGATATGTCTATAGTATGCTGACTTTAATTTTGGGGAGGGTATATAACAAGGAGTAATATAGTTGGGTCAGATAGTAGTTCTATTTGTAGTTTTTTGTAGGGTAACAGATATGGATCTAGTTTCAGTTTTCCACATATGAATACCTATTTTCTCACCACAATGTGTTAAAGAAGCTCCTTTTTCAAGAATCAAATCTTTGTAGTTGCTTGAGTTTGTTTTGTGTCCTCTATTCTATTCCACCGGTCTATGTGCCTATTTTTCTGCCATTACTATGCTATGGCCGTTTATTACTATGGCTTTGTACTATAATTTGAAATCTGGTATTGTGATGCCTCCAGGATTGTACTTTTTGCTCAGAATTGTTTTGGGTATTCTGGGTCTTTTTGTGTTTCCATATGAATTTAAAAAGTTTTAGTTTTATGAAAACTGTCATTGGGATTTTGATGGAGATTGTATTAAGTCTGTAGATAGGTTTTAGTAATATGGCCATTTAAAAATATTAATTCTGCTGATCCATAAATATGGAAGCTCCTTTCATCTTTTTGTATTTTCTTCAATTTCTTTCTGCATCATTCTGTAATTTTCACTGAGGAGATATTTAACCACCTTGGTTAGGTTGACTCCTGGGTACTTTTTTTTTTTAAGGTATTGTGAATTGGATTGTCTTCTTGATTTCTTTCTTAAGAAGCTAGTTCATTATTGGTGTATAGAAAAACTATTGATTTTTAATGCTGATCTTGTACTTAATTTTTTCAGTGTTTTGAAGAAAAATAAATTTTGAATCTAAAGTTGTATAGCTAAGCTACTTATTAACAATAAGACTCAAATGAAGATTTTTAAAACCAAAGAAAAATTAACATTTTTCTAAAAAATTATATTTTGAAAATATTTTGAAACATGCAAAAGAACAAGAAACTTTTTACATAATCAGTATATATTTATTGAGTATCTACCTAGTTTGGTATTATGTTAGGCAACAATGATATAATAGTAAACATGACAGAGTCTATGCCTTTAAGATGTTTCATGTATCAGTTTTTTTTAAAGAGTATAAAACAATAAAACCATTCAAAACAAACCAGTGAAGGAGATACAGACTTCAAAACATTATGAAATCAACAATAGTTACCATACTGCCTTTTGATATCTTCAAAATAACTGCAGATAACTTTGGACATAGTAAAAATCAAACAACAGAATAGAATAGAAACAATAAAAACAAAACAATGAATGCAGTAAAGGATTTCAAAACAAGCCAATAGTAAATCCAAAATTTCTGCCATAATATATCTTGCTATCTTTGAAATAGCTGCTCCTGCCATCGGATTTGACAATCAAATAAGACAAAAAAGAATAAAACCCAGCCAAACAAAGCAATGGAAACAATAGAGGATTTCAGAACAAGACCATAGGGAATCAACAATGGCTAGAACCCTCAGAAGGAGACCCCCACACACACTAGATGCCACAATATGTACCGCTATCCTCTGAATCTATGGTGAGAGCACTGACCCTTGTCCTACAATGTGATTGTAACACTGAAGTATCACAGGTACCCAATTGTATTTCACCTTGATAACTATCACCACAGCCTATGTTTCTCCAGATAAGCTGGTCCCTTACACAGTGGTCGGGGGTGGGGGGTGGGGATGATTGATACTGCTTGTTTGGGGTCTGGATGTTCCCAGTCTGGCAGTGGCCTGTGCATGGTGCTGTTTCCCAGACTGTGCCTGCTTGCTGATGTGACGTTGCCCCGCCCCCCCCCCCCCCCCCCCCCCCCCCCCCCCCCCCCCCCCCGCATGGTGCTGACTCACAGGGAGAGGCTAGTCTGTCTATTCTAATCTGGCGACAGTCTGTACATGGCACTGGTTCCCAGACTGGGCTTGCTTGCTGGTGGGGCTTTTTCTCTCTCCCCCAGTCCAAGAATGGTGCTATATCATGGGGAGAGGCTCGCGTGTGGCTGGTTCCAGTCTGCCAGTGGCTCGTACATGGCACTGGTTCCCAGACTGGCTTGCTTCCTGGTGTGGCCTTGTTCTCTCTTCCCCCACTCCAGTCTGCAAATGGCACTGACTTATGGAGAGGGGCTTGGATGTGGTTGTTCCTGACCCGGCAGCAGTCCATTCAGGCACTGGTTCCCAGACTTGCCTGCTGCTTGCTGGTGTGCCCTTGTTCTCTCTCCCCGCAGTCCACGGATGGCACTGACTCACAGGAAAAGGCATGGGTCTGGCTGTTCCTGGCCCAGTCCATGCATGGCGATGGTTCCTATACTGAGCTTGCTAGCTGTTATGGCCTTGTTCTCTCTCCCCCCGGACTGAAAATGGCCCATGTGTCAGTTTTCGGAATGCTATTTGAAGTTATTTTTCAGCCATACATTGGTAAAAATATGAGAAAACAAGTTATAAGAAATAACAAAACTAAACCAAACAGTTAATGGAAAGGATTTTAGGTAAGGGGTATGCTACAGTTCCACAAACAATAGGTTTAAATTAGGACAAAAAGTGAATATGCTATGTAGAGACTCATAAGAAAATAAAAATAGGCTCCATATAATAGATAAATGAAAAAGTAGCCAGGAGAATTCAGTGATATGGTTTGGTGTTGGTTGTTATATTTAGCAATGTCCAGTTGGATCCTTCCTGGGTACACAAGATGTCTACACTTCCCAGAGTTTCCTATAATTAAGAGGGACTGTACAATTTAATTCTGGCAATAAAATATAAATTTCATTTTTAGGATAAAGCAGTTAAAGCAAATATTCTCTATAATCCCTTTTCCTTTGTTGGCTAGCTAGGTGGAGTAGATCCCATGGAAAACTTGGAAGATGTTAGGATTCTCAGAAACATAACAGGAAAGGAGACTTTCTCCTGACCTATACTGGATAAAAAACAAAACTTTCAAAATATGAATCTACTGACTGGATCTCAGGGATTTCTTACTCAATTTTTAAATTAAGTACCTCTTATTCTACTCTAACTACAAATAAAGATTTAAAGAAAAGTTATCTCTTTTTTCTCAGTAGGAACCAAAAGAAATATAGTCAGAACTCAAAATCATAAGAAGCAAAAAAAATTTTAACTCAAGTTAATGGTGGCTATTTGTAAGGACAGAAGCCAGATTTTAAGGAACAAATAGATCTATGAAAAACTGAAACAAAAGGAATTGTCAGTGACAGAAAAGATAAAGGGGAAGCAGCTTGAAGAGATGGTAGAGTGAAGAAAGCCTGTGGTCAGTCCATGTCTCTTCCTCCTCCTCCACCTCCTTCTCCTCCTTCACCTTCTTTTCCTCCTCTACCTCCTCCTCCGCCGCCTCCTCCTCCTCCTCCTCCTCCTCCTCCTCCTCCTCCTCCTCTTCTTCTTCTTCTTCTTCTTCTTCTTCTTCTTCTGTCTTTTTGAGACAGGGTCTTGCTATGCAATTGAGGCTGGTTTTGAGCTCAGTTTGTAGCTCAAGCTAGTCTCAAACTTGTAGTGCTCCTCCTGCCTCAGCTTTCTGAGTACTGAGATTACAGGCATGCACCACCACTCCCAGCTAGTCCATCTATTCTGAAAACCCACGACTCTGTACAAACACCTTCCAGGCTTGTGTTGGTATTGGCAAGTTAACTTTGCATCTTGAGCCAAGATATCTGATATATGGAAGTTTGAAAGTCAAGAATATCTGTATAATAAGCAGAGGGAAGACTGAGACTGGGAAGGGGATAAGTAGTGGCAACAGATGGGGCATGTCTTAAGAAGATTAGGTCGGCTGGCCACATTTCCATACATTGAATCTTCCTGAATTCTGATAATTCTCTACAAACCTATATACAAGTTCAGAGTATTTAAGATATCCAAGTCATCTATATTACAGAACACTTAGGGAACAGCCACATTTATTGAGCCAAGAGGAACATGATGTAGGAAGGGACTATGTTTCTGCCTTAAAGCAGTTTACAATCTGAGTGGATACACAAGACAGAAAGCAATAGAAGCTCAAGGTACCACATGAAAGGGGCCAAGCAACTGGGATGCAGAAATAAGTGCCTTTACAAGATATAAAGGAGGGGGATATCTTAGTCACTTTATTTTTGCCCTCACCCACAAGGTAAAGCAGAAAAGGTTTATTTTGACTCACCATTTGTATTCAAAGCAGGGCAGCATAGCAAAGAGATATGGCAGAGGAGAAACAATCCATATGAAAGGAAGCAGTAGGCTTCCTTTCATTTCCCTTTTATTCCATCCAGCCTATAAGCCTGTTGGTTGGTGCCACTCACACTCAGGTTGGGTCCTCTGTCTTCAGTAAATCCATTCAGCTATACCCAGAATTATGCTAATCCAACCAGTGGACTAATCCAGCTATCACACACCCATAATCCATGTTCACACACACTAGATCCAGTCACTTCTGAAAAGCCCCACCAAAGAGTACATGAAGTTTGAGGGGACCACAATATTCCATTCCTGGCCTCTAAAAGATACATCACAACCATTTATGCAAAATGCATTTAGTCAGTCTATGAGTTGGTGTTCAGGACTGCTGAAAAGTTGAAGTCTAAATTCTCCTTGGAAATTTAAGGCAAACTCTTAGCTTTCAGCCCCTGTAAAAATGAAAAAAATTAAAAACTTCCAGTATACAAGGCATTGGGTGGGTAAATACAAGCTTAACAGGGAGAAGCTGAGGGTTTGGAGAACCAAAATAGAGTGGACTTGAATTGAATCTTGAGATTTGGGTAGAATTTAGGCAAGATAAAGGGAGGAGGAGGGCCTTTTCAGGAGAGAAACAATGTCAACAAAAATAAGAAAGGGAGAAACCAGTGAGTAACATGTGAAAGGAGTCCTTATATGAGATGGTAAATGTAGACTGGGTTGAGATTGCATAGGGCTTTGAATAATAGGTAAACATTTGGGTTTTATTTTGTAGACAGATAATGGCTTCAAAACTGTTCAAGATTAGCTTGGTGGTACAAGATTATATTTCTCCCCCCCCACCACCAAATACTGGCTTTTAAGCTGTTGAATATCTGAGAATGCTATCCTAATTCAGTTTGGTTGTGGAGTAGTCCCAAGGGTCAGTTAGTCTTGACCTGTTGAGCAGTGAGAATAAAAAGCTCTCTTCCAGAAGGTGGAGCACCCATATGTTGTTGCCAAGGGCTTTCCTTCCTCTTTACTTGATGTTAAAGAAAGGAAACCTCTTAGGAGTTCTAAGAATTAATTAGCATCTCCCAAAGGCTGTTTTATGTCTCCTGTGGCTTATTAAAAAAAAAAAGATCTCTCTTAATAAACATTACCTTATCAATCTGTGTTGAGTCTACCATATAAAAAATTAAGAAAAATAGTTGGGGTGAAGGTGAGGGAAATAAGCAAGTATATTGGGAAGGATGAATATGGATGTTAGAAGAATTAGGTCTGCAAACCAAACCTCTTCTACTGTTCAAGGGGAATTGTTGGGACTCTTGATAGTACTTCTACTTTCCTTTTCTAAATAATAGAAAAACCACATGGTTTCCTTCTAATACACTTTTCCCTGAGTAGGAAATGTTATGTCTTTAGACATAGATGTAAGTTAAAGTGGAGCTGTTATAAACTAATGTGAATGATGTGTTAAGCATTTGTTTACCTAGATGTCCTTATGAGTAGTGCGCCTTTAAAATGGAGGAGGTGGCATACACCTGTAACATCAACACTCTAGGAGGTTGAAGTAAAAGGATTACAGTTTAGCCCAGCTTAGGCAGTTTAGCAGTTCGGTGAGATCCTGCCTCAGAATTAAAAGTAGAAAAATTAAAGGCTGGGGGTTATAGCTCAGTGGGAAGGCCCTGGGTTCAAACCTTAGTACATAAAAAAAAATTTTTAAACAGTGAACCTGGAGAAGGCCTAAATACTATTTTTCAGCTATATGGCCATGCAATAGAACCATTTAGGGAAACTGTAACAATTTGGTGCCCCCACTGTAATCTAGACAAATTAACTTAGAGTCCCAGGATGAAATCCAGGCATCAGGTACACAATATTTCATTGTGTAGCTAATATTGGCCTTGACATGTTTTTTCCTGGAAAGTGCCTCCCTTTGGCACTGGACTGCACCCCACTGTGTTCTTGCAAACTCATAAGTCAAACCTTCAATCAGCTGTCAAAATGTGATTCCGCCTACCCCTTTAACTCTGCCCTGTCAAATTCCAAATAAAGTCCATGGTTCTTTCCTGAAGCTTCCAAAGGGTACCTGCCTCTCTTCAGCAGCCCTCCCATTTCCTCAGTAAAGGGCTTTTTTCTTC
Organism: Hydrochoerus hydrochaeris; assembly: GCA_004027455.1. Taxonomy (NCBI): domain Eukaryota; kingdom Metazoa; phylum Chordata; class Mammalia; order Rodentia; family Hydrochaeridae; genus Hydrochoerus; species Hydrochoerus hydrochaeris. Next base: position 7,271 of record PVLA01006181.1, on the reverse strand, counting down.
TGCTGTCTTTCTCTTGTGCCATGGAAGACCAAACAGGCCTGGACATACAACTAAACTAATCAAATCATCATGAGGATTATAAAAGGAAAAGAGATTGCAGTGAGGGGAATTGTTGGGACTCTTGATAGAGAAGAGGTATATTTAGAACAATAGAGGAAGTGTTTGTAGTGTACGCTTATGGAATTAACTTATTTATACCTTTATCTTGAGTAGAGTAGTCACAATGCCCTATATTCATCAGATGGAGACTACATAATGTGTTCTTTCGGTCAGAGCAAGGTTTGGTGATAAATTCATTGGATGTGAATCCAAATGGGGATCTGATACAACATTGCTTCTTGAAATACAGAGTTAAACACTTATAAAAATTTGTTTAGGGATGTTGTGAAAGGGAAATTACTGAATGTATTTCATTCAACATTAGGAGAATAAACATCTTGTAGAGATTATTTTTATGAATTCTATTCACTGGAGTAGAAAACACTGGAGGAATATGGAGGAAAGTTTTTGAAATATGAGTGGAGGATGGCAAGAAACATGTAAATAACACCTAATTAGCATATATAGAGATTCATGACTACCCTGTACCATCTTATCCTTATTTATTATTTTATTATGAAAACTTCAGGCATATTTCCAAGTTGAGAGCATTTTGGAGTGAGTATCTACTTGCCTACCACCTAGATTCTGTTATTCAGCTTTTATTTTACTTGCTTTATCACGTACTTATTCTTTCCATCCATTAATCCATTTTTCCTTAGTTACCCTTCAAAGTAAATTCAGACAACACTATACTTTTTCTTAAATATGTGATCATGCACATCATTAAGTTAATGTGTATATCAATATTTGTTTATATTTTCCTTTAATAAAATATTTATATACAATAATATATGGACATCTCTTCTAAATAAGCACATACTTTCTGAGTTTTGACAAATGTATACAGCTGTGTAACCCAGATTCTTAGCAAGGTAAAAATCATTTCCATTATCCCAGAAAATTATTCTTGCCTTATCCCAGTTTATCCCTACTCCTGCCCTCTCAGTGGCAACCATTGTGGTGATTTTAACTCCATACATATTGCTTGGAACCATTCTAAAATGTCAACTAATTATAATAAAATAGTTACTGTATATTTTCTTATGTGGGGAGTTTCCTTCACAGAGCAAAATGTTTCTGAGACTCACTCATGTTATTGCATTATCAGGAAGTGACTTCTTTATATGGCTGAGTGGTATTGTATCATATGAATATATGACAATTTTTATTCATTTTCCTTTTTGTGCATATTTGCACTGTTTCTAGTTCTTGGCTAATATGAATAAAATTGCTGTAAACATCCTTATACCAATCTTGTGGTTCATTTTCCTTAAATACCTAGGAGTAGAAGTGCTAAGCCATTTTTTATTTTGTTTTATTTTGTTGCAGTTCTGGTAGTTTAGTTTTTATAAGAAATTGGTCTTTATTTATAAGAAACTGCAGGACCATTTCCCAAAGAGTTTTTACCATTTTACATTTCAGTCAAAACTTGAGAGTACCAGTTGCTCCATGATTTTGTTAACAGTGGGTTTTCCTGGTCTTTTACATTCTAGTCATTTTTGTGAGTGGCAGTAGAATCTTATTTTGATTTTAATTTGTACTTCCTGATTATTAATGATTCTGATCACTTTTTAATATGTATGTTGGTAATTCATATTTTTGTGAAATTTATGTTCATTCTTTTATTTTTAAAGAATTGAAGCCAGGTGCTGTGGCTGACATCTATAGTACTATCCACTTGGAAGGCTGTCTGGAAGATTGCCTGACCCTAAAAGTTTAAGGGCAACCTGGGCATTATTTATTTTTCTAAATTAATTACTTTTAAAAAGAGTAGGGAATTTTGTTGAGTAGCAGAGTGCTGCTTAGTGTTGTGTCAGGGATTTCAAGGAGAATGAGACAATATAGGACACATAATTTATAGTATTATTTTATGATAGTCACCTAAAGAGTCAAATACAAAAGAACAAGAGCAGGAAATCTGTCCACACACTGCGACCCAAAGAATCCAGCTGAGGGCCTGGATCCCATGGTAATGTCCTGCATGAGTTCTGCTGAAGACCTAGAGCGCATGACAATTCCCTGCATGATTCCACCTGGAGGCCTAGCGCCTACAACAATATCTTACAGAAGTCTGTTTCATGGATCTGCATTGGGAAGACACAAGGGTCAGTGGTAGAAACTAGAAAGTCTGTCCCAGTGGGATGATGAATCTGTGCCAGTAGGTTGAGGGTTCTGCACTGGAGCCAGGAATCAGTGCTTCTAGTAAGGACCAGGGCTCCCAGAAAAATACCATAGCCATCCTCAGTGAGAACAGGGTCTGGAGGTCCTTTGATGATGAAAACAGCCAAGTTCATATCAGGAAGCCAGTGTGACTAGCTTTTTTAGGAGACTGAACAGCACACCATCTTCTCCTCTGAAGCCAGGAAACAATGCTCAAATTAAGGACCAGAGCTCCCCCAAAATGAACCACAGTCATTCTCAGTGACAACAAGATCCTGAGCTCCTCTGACAATGACAACAGCCAAGTTCATATCAGGAAAGAAGCTCGATAAGCTAATCCTGGAGAGCCAGTGACAACAGAAGAACCATCAATACCACAGAGAGCCAACAACACTGCTTCTTCCTCTCCAGTTCTCTTTTTTATGTTGGCAACAATCCTCAGGTGGGCCATCTACACTCAGCACCATGCTGATTCAGTTCAGCTTGTTGTTAAGTTGACCACCATTTGTTGATCCACAATACCTGCATCTATGAGATCTTTGATTTCTAGCATGGGGAAAAAAAATTGGTTTGCTTCTTTTAATTATTAAAGGGATTATTTGTATGCCTTGGATATGAGTTCTTTGTCATATGTTTTTTATATTTTTTTCCTACTTGGTGGTTTACATATTCATTTTTATTGGGATCTTATAATGAGCTGAAGTTATAATTCTGATAGGGTCCAATTTATAAGGATTCTTTTTTTGGGTTATTGCAGTTAACACATGATGATATTCTCTTATGTTTTGCATCATTATTTTTTTTGGATGGTGTGCACACTTTGTTGTCTATATTAGCCTTGTATAGTGGGCTCTCATGATTCTTCTGCCTCAACCTTCTGAATTAATGGGACAAGTACATAACACTGTGACTGGTTTGTGCTACAATTTTAAGTCTACATTTAGGCTTATTATCTATTTCACATTAAATTTTACATGGTATGAGGTTAGAGTCAAAGTGAGTTTTCACATAGATGCAGAATTATTTTAGTATCATTTTGTTGAGATTTTTTTCTCCATTGTCTTGACATCTCTTTAAAAATTTTATTTAAAGAGAAAAAAAGGGCTGGGGATTTAGCTCAGTGGCATAAGCACCTGCCTGGCAAGTGCAAGGTCATGAGCTCAGTCCCTGGTACCACAAAAAAAAAAAAAAAAAAAAGAAGAACAGTAAAAAGTGTAGCAAGCATACAGAATTCCAAAGGAAAAAAAAAACACTAAGAAATCACTACTTGATAAATTACATACAGTCATCTTGGAAATAGTTGTTGAAGTTACAAAATTAAAGCATGCAAAGTAGACATTCAAACAGTGAGACTGCAAACACTTCTGCTCAATGGTCCAACAAAAACTTAGTAATATGGTCATCTATCTTACACACTTAAACATACATGCCATTATATCCCTTAGAGCACTTTCTTTTCCTCTCTTTTTTACAATAGCAATTACACATTTTGGTTTTATTATACTTATAGTTCTTATTTACTTTTTACACTAGAGACACAATGTGATATTTATAAATATGATTCTTATTTATTTCACTAATGAGGATAGTCTCAAGTTGTCTCCATTTACCTATGAAAGCCTCAAGATCATCCTTTTTTATACCTGAGTAGTATTCCATTGTATAAAAATACCACATCTTTTTCATCCACTCTGCGATTGATGGGCATCTTGGTTGTTTCCAAGATTTAGCTATTACAAATTTTGCTGCTATGAAAATGGGTGCACATATATCACTGTGATATCACCTTTTCAGTTTTTCTGGGAAAATACCCAGGAGGGGAACAGCTGGGTTTAATGGAGCTTCTAATCCTAGTCTTCTGAGAATTCTCCATACTGATTTTCATAGTGGTTGCACCAATCTACACTCCCACGAACAGTGGAGCAGTGTTCCTTTTTCCCCCTGCAGTCTTGCCAACATTTGCTATCAGTTGATTTCTTGATGACAGCTATTCTTTCCAGAGTGAGATGAAATCTCAGTGTAGTTTTAATTTGCATTTTTTGAATGACCAGTGATGGTGAACATTTCTTCATGTATTTATTTCCCATTTGTATATCTTCATCTGAGAAATGTGCATTCATCTCAGATGCCCATTTTTGGAGAGGGTCTTTGAATTTGGGGGGCTTGCTGTTTTTCAGTTCTTTATATGTTCTGGATATAAGTCCTTTGTCTGAGGGGTTGCTGGCTAAAATTCTTTCCCATTCTGTGGTTTTTCTTTTCACTTGGTTGATGACTTCTTTTGAAGTGCAGAAACTTTTCAATAATATGAGATCCCAGTTGTTGATTCTTTGAAGTGTTTCCTATGCAGTTTGTGTTTTGTTCATGAATTCTCTGCCTACCCTTATATCTCCAAGACTTGTACCTACCTTGTCTTCCAGGAGATTTAGTGTTTCTGTTTTAATGTTTAGGTCTCTGATCCATTTAGACTTTAGTTTTGTGCATGGTGATAGGTATGGATCTAGTTTTAGTCTTCTGCATGTGGAGAGCCAATTTTTCCAACACCATTAATTAAAAAGGCTATTCTTCCAATGAACATGTTTAGCCCCTTTGTCAAATATCAGGTGGCTGAGTGTCTTTGTATTTATACTTGCATCTTCCAATCTGTTCTATTGATCCTCAGGTGTATTTCCTTGCCATTACCATGCTGATTTTATCACTGTGGGTTTGTAGTATAGTTTCAAGTCAGAAATTGAGATGCCTCCTGCTTGTCTTTGTGGACCACAGTTGCCTTTGCTTTTCTAGGTTTCTTGTGTTTCTAAATGAATTTTAGGAGTGTTTTCTCTAGATCTTTGAGGTATGTCAATGGTATTTTGATTGGGATTGCATTAAATCTGTATAACAGTTTGGGGAGTAGGGCTATTTTCACAATGTTGGTTCTTCCTAGCCAAGAGCAAGGAATATCCTTCTATTTTCTAATATCTTTTTCAATCTCCTTTTTTTAGAGTAGTATAATTTTCAGCATATAGGTCTTTTACATTCTTATGTTGATTTGTAAGTATTTCATTTTTTTACATGTTATTGTAAAGGGCGATATTTCCATAATTTCTCTCTTAGTGAGTTTCTTGTTTGTGTATAGGAATGCTATTGATTTTTGAGCATTGACTTTGCATCCCGCTACACTGCTGAATTTGTTTATTACCTCTAGTAGTCTTTTAATGGAGTTTTTTTGGGTCTTCTACATAGAGTATCATGTCATTGGCAAATAGTGATAATTTAACTTCTTCCTTTCCTATCTTTATTCCTTTTATTTCTCTCTCTTGTCTGATTGCCGGGACTAGTGTTTCCAGAACTATATTGAAAAGGAGTGGTGATAGTGGACATCCTTGTCTTGTTCCTAATTTTAAAGTCAAAGCTTTCAGTTTTTGTCCATTTAGTATAATGTTGGCTGTTGGTTTTTCATAGATGGCCTTTATAAGGTTGAGGTAGACACCATGTATTCTGAATTTCTGAAGGGTTTTTATCATGAACATGTGTTGGACTTTATCAAAAGCTTTTTCTGTATCTATTGAGATGACCATGTGGTGTTTGTTTTTGACTCTGTTGATGTGGTGTATCACATTTATTGTTCTGCATGTGTTAACCATCCCTGCATTCCTAGAATGAACCCCACTTGGTCATGATGTATAATCTTCTTGATGATTTGCTGCATTCTACTTGCCAGTATTTTATTGAGAATCTTTGCATTAATATTTATTAGTGAGATTGGCCTATAGTTCTCCTTTTTGGTTGGGTCTTTCTCTGGTTTTGGTATCAGAGTAATACTTCCCTCCAGGAATGATTTAGGGAGGATTGCTTTCTTTTCAATTTCATTGAAGAGTTTAAGGAGTATTGGAATGAAATCTCCTCTAAATTTCTTGTAGAATTCAGCCATGAATCAGGACCTGGGCTTTTCTTTGTTGGTAAGTTTTTAATTACATTTTCAATTTCAATAGCTGATATTCAGTTATTCAAAATTGCTATATCTTCTTGGTTGAGCTTTGGTAGTTCTTATGTTTCTAGAAATCTGTCCATTTCCTCTATGTTTTCCACTTTATGTGAGTAGAGATTTTCAAAGTAGGTATTCATGGTCTTTTGAATTTCCACGGGATCTATAGTAATTTTCCCTTTTTCAGTCCTTAATGCATGAATTTGGATTTTTTCTTTCTTTTTCTTTATAAGGTTAGCTAGAGGTTTGTCAATTTTGTTTATTCTCTCAAACAACCAGCTTTTTGATTCATTAATTCTTTACATTGAGCAGTCCCAGAGCTCTGACCATGAAGGAACTCAGGATGCAGCACACAAAGGCAGTCTGCCCATCTTCCCAGTAGGGGCCCCTGGCCTGAGCTGGGAGGAGAACTAGCAGCCCCAGAGCTCTGACCATGGAGGGACTCAGGGTGCAGCACAGAAAGGCAGTCTGCCCACCCTCCCAGGAGGAGCCCCTGGCCTGAGCTGGGAGGAGAACCAGCAGCCCCAGAGCTCAGACCATGGAGAGACTCAAAGCGCAGCACACAAAGACAATTTGCCCGCTATACCTGATTGAAAGAACAACTGTTGTGAAGATAACGGGATATACTGTGGTGCCTATTACTGTTATGCCAGTAACCTGTTGAGGGTTTCTGTACCAATTTCGCTGCATTGTCTCAGTTGGCTTTGTTCTGTCTTGTTCTGTTGTATTTTGCTACCTCCAAAATAATAAAAAGTTAAAATAAAAGATAAAAAGTAAATAACAACCAAAGAGATCAGTAAGGTACTGAGCAACCTGAAACACAATATAACTAAACAGATAATGGACTTCTGATGTGGTTGGGTGGAACACTCTGTAAACATCTACTAAGTCCAATTGCTCACAGGTATGATTCAGTTCTGTTATTTCTTTGCTGACTTTTTGTCTAGTTGATCTATCTCTTTGTGACAATGGGCTGTTAAGATCTCCTGTTATAATTGTGTTCTTGTGTATTTGGTTTTTCATGTCCATTAGTATCTGTCTTATA